>VZRR01010446.1:644072-802834 GCA_013398015.1 Oreocharis arfaki | reverse complement strand
TATTTCTCCTTGGCTGAATTTTCCACACAATTTGAGTATTTAAAAGAAAAAAGATTGTCCCAGCTAGTCTTCCTTGTGGCTCATCATTGCCAAGTGACCAGGAGCGCATCAGTTCTGTAATTTGGTAAAAATAAGCAAGACAGTTGTGGAAGAATTATCAGTGGGTGATGAGAAGGATAATTTTAATAATGATTATGTTTCTGTGCAGGGTGATAAGACTTACCTTCCCCTGAGGAGTAGTTTGTCACTGGCATGTCCTACCTTAAGGATGTATAAACACAATTTCCTGGTCTCTGCTTTTGAATTACCTGGTTGGACCTGGCTGCAATGGGATGAAAAACCTGAAGTATCTTTTTCCCTGCGGCAGGATCCACCCAACTCTCTGCCAGTGAGAAATGCCATCGAGTCTGCATGACCAACACTGGAAATTTGCTGCTGTCCTTGGTGCACATCCCCAGCTGGGACAACTCCCTGCACTGAAAAGCAGAGGTTTATTGCACAAAAGCAGTAAGTGCCGTTAGCCAGCACTTTCTGATCCCTCACCCGGCTCCACCCATCACTGATGCAGCTTCTTTCTGCTTGTTCTAAATTGGCTTTAATTTTCCTTTAAATAATTCTTAAGTGTGACTTTTTCAGTACAAGACTGGGAACTATGACTAATTAAAAAATCATTACATGATTAAACTCAATTAACTTCAAATAACCCTTGAAATTTGCTTAATGTCAGCCCTTGGCCCTGCTTGAACCAATAAATATTGCTCACCTTTTGTAATGGGGATGAAAAGAGGTGGCTGCAGAGCAGGATTGTTTGGAGTTGGGGAACAGCCTTACAGAACTGGGTTAAACTGGTCCCAGAGAGTTGAATGCTGCCACACCGAGAAGAGGGACAGAGTCTTCTGCTCCTAACTGGGGTATTTTTTCCCCCAATATTTTTCTCTCAAGAAATAAAGCTTTGAAAATTCCGTTCAGCCCTTCCATTCAATGGTCCCAATCTGCTTTGCAAATGTTAATAAGGGTTAAACCTCACAAAACCACCAAGGCATGGGAAAGTACTGTCATCCTCATTTAGGCAAGGGATACCAAGGCACAGATGAGTGAAGTGAATCAAGAATCAGTGGCAGGAGCAAAATCCTAGGAGTTCTGATGTCCTGTTTTATATTTTAGCTATGCTGCAAGTTTCATGCAGCTGTATGAGAGGAAGGGCCTTTTTTCTCAATTAGCTGCCACGTCTGTTGACGGGGATTTTTGCTGTGCGTTTGTTTGTTCGTTTGATTTTCACCTTACGAAGCCATCTCTGCATCCAGTCTGTGTTACAGCTAGATCCTGGCAAGAGAGCTGGCAAGAGTGTGCAGAAGAATCCCAGCAGCTATATTTCTGTGCTGAGTTCCTGCAAGGACAGGAGGGGATGTCATTATTGCTGCTGTTCCTGGCGCTCTGCACTGGCTGGGAAAAGGGAGCGGGCAGTTGCACTGTTCTCACGGAAGGTAGTCAGGGGATGATGGATAGAATTTTTCCAAAAGGTAATTAGATGGGCATGGTAACTAGACAGTCATAAAGATGCCTGATCATCCACTCACAAATGTCTCTTGTATGGTGTGCTGGCCATGAAATGTTCTCCAAATTTTATTGATTTCAAGCCCTTCACCTTGAAAAATCCCAGCACACTTGCTGAGTCCTGCCTGAAAATGAATTTAGAGGGTCTTGGGGAAAAGATTTCACTCTCCCCCTCCCTTTCTTTTTTTTCCCTTTTTTTTTTTTTCCTGGAGACAGCACATACTTCTGCAGTTGCTGTTGAAATAACAGTATTTGGGAGCAGGCTTTAAAGGAAGCAGGAGAACAGCTGATTAATTCACCCATGTGCAATAAAACAGTGTATTTGGTCTTCAGAATTTTGGATGCTTAATTTTTTTTTGGCATTTATGATGAATGCAAGTGGATCAATGGTGTGAACTGTTACCAGAATCTCCTTTTTCTTTTGATTGCTGGAGTTCATGTAGCTCTTGACGGACTCTTGAACGATATCATATGATGTCTGAACCCATTTATTAAACAATAGAAGTAGTGAGAGAGTCAGGATGTAAACAGCCATCCCTAAACATGAGCGTTTATATCCCCACTTGCTGTTTGAGTCTGGTTTCATGGCTGGGAGTGCCCTCAGGTCATCATTGAGCAGCTTGTTTGACTGTGACTTCTGAATGATGAATGTCTCCACTTAAATTACAGATCACTGCCCCGTAACAAAAATCAGCACAATTATTGGCCTCTGCAGGGGCACCAAAGGGTGACTGGGCAGTGGTGGAGGGCTTCACCTGCTAATGTTTCTGTGTTCACAGCACTGCTCTCTTCCTGGCAGTAACTGGGAATTTGTCAACAGTCTGTTTTGTGGGGTGCGTGGTGGGGAAATTTGGCTCAGCTCTTGATGTTCTGTCTTACTACAGACAGAGTTTTCCTGTCTGTGGAACTGCCCAGCAGATTAGTTAGGGTCAAAAGCTGAGTACTTGGATTTTTGACCTTTGAATGAACCTTACAAAAAACAGAGGGAAGGAAATCAGTTCTGCAGTGCTCTGTCCAGTCCTTGAGGATGGATTTGAACATCAAAGGATGGGTAGTTCAGAAAGACAGAGACGTAGTTTTTGTTCTTGAAATGAGAAGAGTGTATAAATTCCCCTCATCTCTTTGGGGGAAAAACCTCCCCCATGGGTCTAGCTCGTGTTTGCTGTTTGTGTTGTGTTGCTCCTTTTGCCATGAAAAGACCTAATAAAAACAATTTAAGAGAAACAAGTGTGGGTCCAAGATGGATTGGAAGTGAGGGGACTGTTATATTTCATTACTTCCATTAAAACTTCCAAAAAAGTTTCTAGACTTGAATCAGTTTGGGAATGTCTGTCCCTCTGTTTAGATAAACAAAGACCTGGTTATCATAGCAGATTGTCTGTTTGTGGCTTACCTACTGTGGGCTAAGTGAAGTCCTGTTTCCCCTCAGAGATGAGCCGGTGCAGCACAAGCAGCGATGGTAGGTGTGCAGTGGAAGTTTGGGCTCTTCTGGAACGTGCTGCAGCTACTGCAGAGTTGAGGCAAAGGTTTGGCTGTAATTTCCTGCCAGCAGCCTGTGGACCTCCCTGTGCTGGTCAGACGAGAGCCTGTTGCAGTGGTGATACTTCCCTGCTGCCCCTGACAGATTGATTTTGACCCTTAACTTCCCCTTCCACCTGCTAATTACTCGGTCACATTCCCTCCCAAAGCCCTTTCCACCTGGCAGCGGCCTGGTTTTGTCATTCTCCAGTTCTGCTTTTGCCCTCTCCACCTCTTGGCTATTTGTTCTTAAAACTCTCTCCTCCTCACTACCTTCCTCCCCTTACTGGTCATCCAAGGGTCATCATTAATATCCAGAAATATTTGTATATTTTGCTACCCACTTAAAAAAAAAAAATTTGCTGATGCCCAGCAATCTAGTCTCTAATGCCTCCCGGTTGATAGGGAAGGGGGTGTGAAAATCAGGGTTTTCCCTTTTAATTCGTGCTTTGTCACTGCTGGTTTGACCTTTAATCAGGTGTCTGGCTGTTGTTTGCTTGCTGATGGTTGTTACAGAATGGTCCCTTGTAAATATATACAGAAAGGGCAGGAGAGTAACTGGAGATTGTAACCACTCTTTTATTTTCTGGGAGCCTATTAAAGAAGGTTTCAAGTTTATCCATCCGTCTCTTTGTCAAGCTGCCTCCTGTGTCCATCCACTTGTGCATTTATTTAGGAGTATATTAGGTACTGTATCATCCTCGAGAATGGTAACAGTGTGTTTCAGAATAAAGCCAGAGATACAGAGTGCACTGAACCCATTATAAAAAAATAAAAGGGCTTTCCTTGATGGCATTTAGCTCAATAAACACAGTTTGTCAGAGATGTCTTTATCTCCTTACATGTAAGCGATTAAATGTTGGTAAAAATAGCTTCAGAAATAAAACATGAAGAGAGCTTCTGGCAAAGCCCTGTCCAGTTTAATTCATACATTAAATATTTGCTAGTAGGGTCAAAAGCTGAATGCTTAGATATTTTGCCCTTTGAATGAACCTAGCTAAAATAAAGACAAGGAAATCAGTTCTGCAGAAGCTGTCTCCAGAATATCAGGATCAATTTAAACATCAAAGGATGGAGAGATCATACAGACAGTCAGCCATATTATTCTGCACAATTAATACTCAGAGCGGTGTTTCCTGAATTCGGAATGTTGTGCAGGGAAGATAATGTGAAAATTTCAGATTTTTAATTATGTAAAAGACAGGCATTGATCCTTCGCTCCTGAAAACCCGAGCAGTTTATTTTGCGTTAATGAATGTAGAAAATATTCCCCAGTCCGAATCTCTGCATCGATGCAATCTTTTCCCAGTCAAATTAGCATTTATATTTCTAAAGGTAATTTTTAGACAGCACAATAAATAAATGATACGCCGGGAATCTCCCGGTGGATAAAGTGGTGCTCGCACAGCATTTCCAATGCAAATTGGCCGAAGATTACGTCATGGTCAGCTCTGCTGATCTGGGGCAGCGATGAGCAGGGAGGGGCGAGGGGAGTTCTGGGTCAAGCTTTGGGCTTCTCAGCCCTGCAAACTCCTCGTGCCTTGGCAGGAGTGCCTCGCTCCATCTGGGATTTGCTACAGAGCACACAGGCTGGCATGGAGGGCACAATCTCTCCTGGCTTTAGGTTTGGCAGCAGGATTTGTGTCTCAGACCTCTAGGTTCAAAATGCACCATCAATATGTGGTGCAGGGTTACATTCTGGAAGGGTTGCTCCAAGCTGGAGCTTATTCATTTTGGGGTTGAGCTCTTTGAGATGAGCTCTCTTGGTTGGAGCATGGTGCTTATGATGCCAAGGTTGTGGGCTTGATCCCTGAAGGGGCTGTTCACTGAATAATTGATCTCCTTGATCCTTGTGTGTCCTTTCCAACTCAGAATAGTCTGTGATTCTTTGATTCTGAGGTCCTGAGAAGGGAGAGAGCAACAGCCAATTGCTCTGAGCAATTAGAGCTGAAATTTGCCTGAAGTTTGATCTGTGTCTGCACAGCTCCACATAGGCTGCGAGTCATGCTTGTGATTTATGTTTCAATAGTGGCTTTAATATGATTTAATAATTTCTGTAAATGCTGTATTTTAACAAGATATTGACCACGTTTTCTGTATTGATTTTTATAATTCAGAATCATCATTTTAGTGTTGGGATTTTTTTGATGGTAAGTAAACTAACTTAAATTTCTTTACGCACCTAAATAAGAGTCTTCATTTTGGTTACACGATTTCAAGAGTTGCTGTGCCATTAAAGATTACACCACGACTAGCTGAGTTGCCTCACTTAAGTATCAGTCTTGAAAATCTTAGCTGTGATTATTTTCTCACTCTGTGTGTCCAAAATCTTTCTGTTTTTTTAAGCAGAGCACTGAATTGCATTGTGTGGATTTTACCATACCATTGAGTTTGGATGGTAAATGATATTAGGAATGGATTGAAATAAATAAAATAAGGCCCAAGGTGTTGGTCTTTACCATTGAAGTAAAGGAAAATGTTATCATTTACTTCCACTGGGTCTCTCGGAGAAATTCAGTGAGGTGATGGAGTATTTGCTTAGTTTGGCTCATGTGGCAGGCAATGGGGTGAGTTCAGCAGCAGAGCTGTGCTGTACATAATTAACATCACAGAGCTGGAGGTTCTGCATGTGAAAATCCAGGCTATTGTCAGTTGTGGTTTCCTTGCCAACCATATCTCAGCTCTCCCACTTCTGTAGTTGTCTCTATGATGCTTTGTGCAGTATTATTACCCCTCACCTAATGCTGGAGCTGGATGGAGCTGCAAAATCTAGCTATTGTTCTTTCCATTTGAAATACATTAATATGAAAATAAAAATAAAATTTAAGATGTTTTCATTTCCCAAGTAATTCTATTCCGGAAATATTAAAATAAGCAGACTTGACATTGGGAATGTTTCAAAAATACTTTTTTTCTTTTTTTTTTTTGGCAAGTGCTTGTAGCTAATGAATTTGCATTCATAAATGTAAGCATTTATAGCAGGATTGTGATTAAAGCATTAAAATTGACTCATCTGCCAGACTGTAGGTCATAGAGCTTGAATTTCATGTTTTGAAAATTTCATACTTGGAGCGAGCTGCTTGCCAGCAAATTACAGGCCAAGACTTACTTCCAAGAATTACTTTCTGGTGCAGGTCAAATAATGAATATATGTTTGTGTCTGTGGAACGGGAGGAAGCTGATTTCACTACTGGTGTCTTTCACTGCACAGTATTTGGGCAAAAGGCCGTAGAAAAAGCTTTCTTCAATTGCTTCTTGGTTCTCTTTGACTTGTCCCTGGAAGATACTGGTCTGGCTGGATCTGCAGCTGTGGGCAGGGTTCATTGGTTCTCAACATATTTTTGTATGTTCTTGGCAGGGTTTTCAGAATTGGAATTACGTGTTCAAAGGGCCAGTAAGAGCTGCAAGGAGCATCAGAGTGAATGTGCTGCTCCTCTGTGCTTAAGGTGGTGTAAGCAGGACCTCAGTCCTGCTCTGTCCTTGTGGAGACAATTGTTTGCATTGTTTGTTTCAGTGTTGTTCTGATATAATGTATAGGTTGGGAGGTAAATCTTGTTTCTTCTTTCCCAAGGTTGCTTTGTACATGGAAGACCTCTCTAATCCAATTTATACCATTCACAGAATCACTGAGTTTGGAAAAGACCTCCAAGACCACTGAGTCCAGCCTGTGGCTGATCCTTGCCTTGTCATCCAGACCAGAGCACTGAGTGTCATGTCCAGGCCTTCCTTGGCCTTCCTCCAAGGATGGGGACTCCAGCACTGCCCTGGGCAGTCTGTTCCAATGCTTAACAACCCTTTCCACGAAGAAATTCTTCCTGAAAGTTTCCTGCATGATCCCCTAGGGATGAGTGGAACATGGCAGTGTTCTTCCTCTGTGGTAACATGGTACCGTGCCACAAGTGTGGTGCAATTGCACCTTAAAGTTCAAGGAAAAGAGAGCACCACTCTCATGAAATCAGAGATCCTCTGTGCTCTTCTGATTCCTTCACAATCCCTGGATAAGACAGGGGTTTTGGCAAGCTTTTGAAGCCAGGTTGGTTCCTGGATGGCGGTGCAGTGTGTGGTCATGAGGGTGCAGAGGACAGGGTAGTGTTGTCCTGGGTGTACAGGGGCAAGGAGGGAGAGCCTGGAGTACCTTAGGCTGGTCTTGCTGCCAAAAGCAATGTATTGTCAAACTATGGCCTAATTTTACTTACCTAGGGTGTGTTTAAAGGGGGATTGGCATCAGGAACAGGCCATTAAGCAATTGAAACTCTAATAGAAAAACATAACCTTATCACAGATTTTTTTAAAAAAACTCTTGGAAAATAGCTCAAATATAAGGTTAATTGGAGCCAGAAATGTCAAACTAATGTAGCAATTTACCCTGGGAGACTGCCCTGGCCTTTGAGTATAGCAATAGTACAGACTACTGAGTAGGATAGTGAAGAAATATAATAGGATTTTATGTAGTCCCCTGTCATATTAAACGTTCTTTGCAATTAATTTCTTGTTGCAATGTTATTTTCACTGACCTATTTTTTTTTTGACCTCCTACAATCTTTAAGCTACCAAAGTAGGGCATACGGGAATTCACATTTCCTAAGGAAAAAAAAAAAAATCTTAACTTAAACCACTATCAGTATATACATTGCAGTGTAGACTAATATTAACTCAGAGCAGTATAAAAATGCCATTGGCTCATTCTAGAGTAGCCTTTAGTACTGAGCTGTACTGATCCATTCAGGAAAACGCTGCTGTTGAACAGCTCGTTCAGAAACAAGTGGGAGTTTTCTTGGACTGAGAGTGTGAGGATGCCTGCCCAGGGAATGAAACATGATAGGTGGTCCCTCTTTTCCTCTTTCTGGTTCCTGGCTCTGTTCCTTCTACAGCTAACTGGATGTCAGACCAAGATAGCTGGGTATTGTGATCTGGTCTGATTAATCCAAAACTGCTGGATGCAAAATTAACAATGATAAAGTTCAAAAGTTGTGGAATTGCCAGGGAAACCTGGCTGATTCCAGCTGCTCTGACTCTAACTGAATCCCTTTCCACCTGGGTTGGATACATAATCTGCTTTCATTTTTTAATCAAACAGCACTGAAGTGATTTGCTCTCCATATTTTTATACAAACTTCCACAGTTTACTACAGAAATGGCTGTATTTCTCTGGAGTTCTGAGGTTTCCTGACAGCATCCCTTTGTCTGAAGGTGTAAGTGGGTAGGATAGTCAAATCCCAAAATAGATTATTCCAGGGGAGCGTGAAATCTCCATTGCAAAGCCAGATAGGTGTCTGCTAGAAGCAGTCAGGTGGTTTGGAGGGAAAAGGAGCGACAGGATCTCCAGAAGTCCCTTTCACTCCTATTTGTCTCTCATCCTAAAAGATGGAAAGTGCTACCCCACAAGAGGGTACCTGGTGTCCAGGTTTGCAGCTGAGGTGGCCAGCTCAAAGGAGACAGAACAGTACAGGCAAGAAAACTTTCTGATCTTGAATAAGAACTCTTAACATAAGCCCAAGTGTTTTCAAAGCAAATGTCCTTAATATTTTTCCCTCTGGTAGTAAGGATTTTTTATTTTTTAAAGTGGAGCTGGAACCAGATATCATTGAATCAAAAAAGGCAGCATTAATCAAAGCACATCAAAGATGTTCCTCATCAGTTGCCTGGAGCAACAGAATCTACAGCGTATCATCTTTCTTATGCTAAGCTGGAGAAATTCAGAGAACAGAATTCTGTCTGTTTGCTCTCAGATGAACACAGAAATAGTTATTTTCAAGGTTTCTTTAAAATTTCAGTGATTTGGTTCCTTCAGCCATCATAATTTCTGAATCCCAGGCTTAGATTTCCCAGGAATGTTTTTCATATGAAAATCAATCAAACAAGCTTTTAAAACTCCATATGTTGTAAGCTGCCTCTCCCATCAAAGTTACAGGAAGTGCTTTCCTCCCTGTCTCTTTCTGTTCTCTCTCTCTCTAGGTCATGGCAATGGTACCCCGCGGGCCCTCGTTGCCTCACCACAGATGCATTTTCCTCGTAGTTTCATAGTCCCTAGAAGGAGCAAGCAGCTCAGCTGGATAAACACACATCATTTCCGTTCAAGTAAGAAATCTTGCCCTTAGTTCAATCTTTTCTGGTGTTCCCTTGTGCAGAGGTTACGGCTGCTTGTGTTTACCATCTCTTTCCAGAAGATCCAATTGTTACCTAAAAACTCAGGGATACTGAGTACAGTGAAGTGATTCTTAGGCATGGAAAGGCCTGAATTTTAGATCTTAGTTAAAATTACTCAAGCAGTTGATAAAACACACACTAGCAACACCTCTTGCTCCATCCCGAGCAAGCACCTTTGGGTGCAGCACCCAGGCCTTTCATGTGGATTGTACTGCCAAAAATGAAATCCAGCAACGTGAGAGCATGGCCAGCCTGCAGAGTCACTGAGGTCAGAGCTGTGGTTTTATGGTTTTCTAGGTCATGCATTGTGCACCTCCTTACTAACAAGTCCCAGAGCATTCTGCAGAATGTGAGCCCATGGGCTGAGTCCTGTTCCCTGGCTGGGACATGTTGGCATTTCAGTGCCAGCGACACTTTGCTCTGGTTGTTACAGGAGGAAGTGAAGAACAGAAGTTCCCCATCTGAAACTGCAGGGGGAAATTTAGTGTGCTAGAATGTAATTATCCAAACTGGAGCATGGCCAGGATCCTGGAGTTAATAATACCCTCTGCTCTTGCAAAAAGTGTCATAGGAACTTTAATGACTGCTAGTGGTCAGCAGGCTTCACATCACATGTCCAAGACTGATATTAAACAGATCAGAAGCGTGGGTATTTCAGTCTGTTGTGTAACACAAATATTTCTGGATGGCCTCTGGCTGCAGCCTTCAGGTTGAGGAGGGAATTAAATTAAGCAGCCAGGGAGGAGACATTAGTCTTAATGAAAATGATCCCATTAAGGGCAAATGACATGCAATTGGTGAAGAACAACTGAGATGTTCCCCGAAGTGCCCATAAGGTAGTTTTGGGCACGCCAAATCACCAGCCATCTTCAGTGACCATGAGCACCATGGAGTTTGGAGGAATGGAATAAAAAGAGGTTTTACACCATCCTTTTATAATGGGGTCATCTCCTGTGGAAATCTGTAGTATGAATTTACCCTTACTTCTGTAATAGTGGGAGCTATGTGCAAGTGAGTTGGGAAGTGGGTGTAAGTGGCAAGATTACACTGTGCTAATTAGCCTGGCATTGACTGAACTGTATAAAGCCCGGGAACTTCCACAGCAGGAAAGAGGGCACATCACAGAGAATCCCTTTC
The DNA here is from genome assembly GCA_013398015.1 of Oreocharis arfaki. Classification (NCBI taxonomy): domain Eukaryota; kingdom Metazoa; phylum Chordata; class Aves; order Passeriformes; family Paramythiidae; genus Oreocharis; species Oreocharis arfaki. The sequence goes on along the minus strand of VZRR01010446.1, from coordinate 792,478 downwards.
GTCACAACTGACTTGTGCCATGGGACTTCAATTAAAAGCCAGACCAGGCCACTTTTAATCGCTTTAATGAGAAATTAGGTTTTTTTAAAAGATAATCTTTTTTAAATTGTCTGTCTACTTCTAACAGTGCAGCCCATCGTGATGGGAGATGAGGTGCTAATTATCTGTCTTGGCGGCTTTTTCTGAGCACGAGGTTTGTTATTCTATGCTGCACCTGGCACCACAGGCTCTTGTCCTTGGGATCAGTGGGCATTACTCTACTGCCAGCTGTAATAAAGAGCAGGAGGCCCATGATCCTGTATGCTGTTAAAATGAAGGAAGACTTGCACAGTTCTCCCCCTTAGTACATCCCAGTACATTGGTACTTACACCATAACAGTATTGTCTCAGGGAATATAAGTCTGTGACAGGATATTGCTACTTTAACCACCTGAACTGCCTTTTAGTTCCAGTTTCAACTCAGTGTCAAAAATATTACCCCTGTTTAAGATTAATTTGTGACAAAATGTCATATTAATACAGCTATATTTCCCAGGGGATAAATATGGCCTTTTGAAGAGCAGCCATGGCTGAGTGCTATATAGGACTACAGAGAATTATCAACAGGCTTTTGCTTTAGCAAATGTCATGCTACCAGAAGAATGGTGCAGTTTGTGGGTAAGTATAGTCTATGAACCATTTTATTGTAAGAGGGAGGTTATGATATTTTCTTCCTATTAATCCATATCTCATCTGTAATTATATTAGCACCTTTCAGTGACACCTGATTAAGGATCTGAGGAGGAAACTGTCAGTTACCTATAACTCCATCAGCATTGTATCATGTTTACTTTTGGCATCTTTGCTATTTTGATGTTTGCCTCGAGCTTTGTGTGTCATTGGTAGAATTACTCCAGATTTACACCAACGGGTGTGCAATCACAGTTGATCTCTATGTGATGCTGAGGAGTTTTCTTGTAAGGAGCTAAATCCAGCACCAGTTGCAAGCAACTGTAATTCCAATGAAACCAATAACATCTGCACCTGCATGTGCTAAGGCTGACTTTGGAACAGTTTATCAGGTATTTTCTTTGTACTGAAGTAGAATAAACTTTGTATTTCATTGCACCTTCGGTACCTGTAGTATGCCTTGGATCTGTCTGAGCTATTGAAACCAAACTTCTTAACAGCCCTCGGATGTAAAGAAAAGGAAGATGAAAAAAAGTCCTAAAACTAATCTCTTGCCTCACAGCATTCCACCAAGATGACTCAGAAAATGACAAGGGAACCAGACTGCAAATTAGGCTCCAGTGCTTGTTGAAGACATTTGCCACTGGTTAAAATGAGTTATTGAAACAGTAAAGCTGAGGACTTCAGAGAAACTTTGATTGACAACAATAATTACAGTTATTCTTGTTCCTCTAAGAAATACAGTGCAGGCTAGGCATAATAAATGTATGAAAATGATATTCAGAATCTGAGCAGAAGTAGATGCAGGTCTAAATGGTTTAAATGTCTTTGGTACAAATTTCTGTGCATTTCTATGTGTTAAAAGTAGGAGTAGTTACCAGGCAGGTGTGTAAATTTGCTTTACATGTGTAGTGAGCTAATCATTGAATGTTTCCTGAAGAAGCCTCTGTGAATAAAGGCTGCCTTGCACCCAAATCAGGTTGTGCGGCAGCAGGTTCCAGCTGGGGGTTCTGCAGAGCAAATGCAGCTCATGGGGCACTTCCACCTATCCTTGTATCCTGTCTCTGGAGGAGATGCCTAGTGATTGTTTGAACCACATCCAGATGCTGCCAGAGTGCTCAAATGGTGTCTTTGGTGGCTGAGAACAACCCTGTGCTCAGCCTAAGCTTCCACGATGCTCCACACGGGCAGAGAGGAGGTGGGGTTGGTGTGTGTGGACTTCTGTATCCACACACAGCTTGGTGCCTTGCGTGGGGAACCACTCCAAAGACCTAAAACTAGGAGCATTTCATCTTGGCTACCCAGGCTTACTCTCACCTGACAGGTGAGTGTTACCAAGATCAGGCTTTTCTAGACAGTGCCTTAGGACAGGGCTGGGCACAAAAGGGTTGGGAGTATTCAAGTTTTAGGTGCCCTTTCTTATGTGTCTGTGTTGTCTAATGCCATGATGGACTAATACATGAGAATATAAAATAACAAATTTTTTGTTGCCAGTAACCTGTGTTTTCATCTCCCTGACTTGGTATTTGCCTTGCATTTCCTTCTCCTGTTACTGCAGTTACGATTGTTGCCAAAACACCCTGTACCCTTCCCACCCCTCTCACACAGTGAAGTCAGGCTTCTAGCTATGCTCTGCTAGCAGGCACTTCCAGTTGTTGCAGCAGATGTTTCTGCTGTGAGAAAATCACTTTCCCTCTCCCCTGTCCTGGTCAGGGAGCTGGATTCCTTTCATAACACCAGGCAAAGCGTGGAAGAAGGCAGTGCTGTAGCTGACCCTTCTTACAAGGCCACAGCAGTGCTAAGAAGGTGACTGGAGCCCAGAGGTTGGTTTATTGAGCCTGGTAGATCACATTGCTGGGAGTTCATCAGCAGGGTTAACATTCACAGGGAAAAGGAAAGAAAGAAGTTAGTCAATCCACAAGAGCCAAGAAAGAGTTAAATTAATGGAGGAAAATGAAAAAAAAATTCTTAATGCTGGAGAATGATTCTGCTGGCTTACTTATCAGGTTCATGCTGAGCCCAGTCGTAATTGGAATGTACCCTTTGTAAAGTTTATTGGGTCCTGGGGCAGCTTGTTACTGAACCGGTCAATTAATCTATTTTTTTTTTTTAATGAGTTAGGGGATTTCCTTTTGTGGAAAATCACCAGGAAACCTGACCAAATGCCCACAGCTTGGGGAAAGCGTGGCCTTAACATATAGAAAACCCTTCCTCCACAATTACAAGAGGAAATAGACACCTCCCCTTATGGGCAGCGTATTTGACCAATCCAGGGACAAAATAGATGGGATTTCACCATTGACTTGCAAGTTGTTGAGGGAGGATCACCATGAAACAAGATTACTTGCATGCAGCTTGGTGTTGAAGGAAATAAAACTGTTGAGTCTCCCTGCTGAGAGACAAATGATTTCCATTTAAAAACCTGTTTGTTCCATGCTGTAACTCCCAATGTAGCAATAATTAATGATATCAGAAGGTTACGAAAGACATTCTGTTGTGCTTGCTCTGTTCTAGGCATGAAATTGGATTAACATGAAGATAAACTTAGACTTTAAATCTGTTGAGGAAATCAGTAATTATGTCAAAATTCACAAATACTAATCTGTTTAAGTGTGGCAAGATACTGTTCATCTATCAGCAAAACATCCTGCCTTGTCAGAATTCTGTTGAAAGGTTAATTTCTTAAAATACTTGGATTTCCAGTGGCAGAATATTGTGGAGATTCAGCTTGTTGAATAAACACAAACAATCATACCTCTTGAAACATGGTTATTTCTGTTTCAGTGGCATCCAGCCAGTGTCCCCTCAAGAGGAAGAATCAATTTGCGAAGTATTGAGTAAGTCCTTGGGCTCTGCTGAGGAGAGGTGACCACCCATGAAAACAACTGACATGAAAAGAATGCAAGGTATGGCAGTGCATACTTATTAAAAGTATGTCTTTGCTGGAAATGAGCACATGGGAACACTGTTGGCTTTAGGCATAAGCAATGGGGACGGTTACAAAGGCTCTGAAATTAATTTAGGTAGAAATTCACCGTGTGGTTGGAAGGGGAAGGGACTGCACATCTTATCTTCTCAAATATTTCATGAGTCCAGCGCTGGCCCTGATGCTGCCATAGCTGTTTTTAGACAGTTGCTGTAAAACCACAGAGGTGACAGAGCTGTGCCAATGTGTGCAGTGATTCAGTCTGCAAAGGAACCTGCTCAGGTGTAGCTTTGTGGCTACTGATGCTCCTGGGGTGGAAGCTGGGCTTGATCGGCCCACTGAAGTTGCAGTCACACCTTCCTATTGCAATTTAGATCTACCCTGGGGGAGTACATTAGCTTTGAGTGCCCATTTAATTAAGTAGCTTTGCAGTACAATTGTATTAGAAATAGAAAAAATAACCTTCAGTGCTAGATTCCCTTCTCAGTGGGAATGCAGGTAGTGAGCACTTGTATAAATCTATTAGGGATGGTCCTCAATACCATCTACCATGAAATGTGCATCCAAAACCACTCGAGACTTAGAAATCTGTCTCGTGCAAGAAAATTACGGTAGTTTCATTCTTTCTTCATTCTTTTAAAAATGCAGGAAAAAAAAAGGTTTCAAATCAAGAAGATGGTTGGGAGGCTGGGAAAGCTGTGTCTGTAGGCATGTGTTGCTGGGGCAGCACAGAGGTGGTGTAGTGCAAAAGGCTGGCAAGTCTCTCAGTAAAATGTTACTTTGCTTTTAGTGCACAGTGATGGCAGAAACAGAGGCTGTTTGTAGCATTAAGTGTGTAGCATGTGAGAACGGTGAGTTTGGCAGCTGCTGAATGTTAGGAAAATCTAAGCTGAAGGCTAACAGGTAACTTCAGTATCTTGCTGAGCAGGTTTTAGAGCAGAAAACTGGATTTTTTTCCCTTAAGTAGAAAAAAAAAGGAAATAATTTTACATTTTATATTTTTAATGTGTTTGCATAAGGCAAAACAAAAAAACTCCAGCTTTTTATATATACCCTGCCACACCTAGTCTCTTCTTAAAAGTCTGTGTAGAAAAAGAGTATACAACCTCTCTAGATGTTTCTTGTAGCCATGAAGTGGCTACACTTTCTCAAGACTTAAAAATCTCATATTCCCCTTAATTGCACATTAACCTAACTCTTTTTTCTAGTGGGGATGGTCTGGTTCTGCTAACCTATAAAACTCTTTCAAATTTTTGACAATATTTATCAAATCTCCCTCTTCTGTTTTCTGGGGGAGCTGTCACTTTCGTAAACATGAAGAAAGAGGATAAGAATGCAGAGTGGCTGTATCTGAGCTGTGCTGCAGGCACAGGCAGCTCCTGCTCAGCAGGTCTGATCTTTGCATCTGCCTGATCAATGGACAGAACGTGGCTTTTCCATTTCCTGGCTGGAGGAGTCAAACCAACACAGCCCATGCTGTGGCACGTGGCCTTACTGGTGAGTCGGGTATTTCTGCCCGTGCTGTGTCTTGGCTCAGCTCGTACAGGTACTGGGTGACTGGAAGGACAAGGCAGCCCAGGATTAACCTCTGGTGACAATTACAAAACACTTTCTGCTGTTGTTGACTTCAGTTAGAGCTACAAGATATTTGTGTATGGGAATTTTTAAAGTCTCTAACGTTTATAAAATATCCAGACCAGTTTATAAGAAATACTGTGATGGCCAAGTCAAACATAAAGATACTGCTTCATTATTTTTAATGTTATTATATACTTCTTCTCTTTATCAATTTCTTTTTCATTTTTTCCTATGCCTCTCTTTTCTTTATCATTAGCTGCTTGCATGGTCTCAGCCATAAAATCATCTCTCTATGAAAGAAACATCCTTCTATTTATTGTGTCTATTTTTTATGATGACTTTTACTTTGAATTTATTTTATTTAACAATACTCTACTTCTTTCCTTTCAGTACATTATAACTACTCCTTCCTGTGTCATTTGGAACTGGCCAAAGTTGGCAGATCTCAAATTTCTTTTTGCTCTTTGAAACATGCAGTTTCTTTCTCCTTCAGTGATAATGGGCATTGTGTTTCCTTAGAAATATTTTTGGGGGCCTATTATTCCTCAGCCACTTCAGTTGGCAAACTGAAGGCTTGGAAACAAATTAGCTTGGATGGCAGCCCAAGCTGTCAAAATGAGCCTTCCATTCATTACTGAATCATCCACCTCCTGCATTTAGATCTTCAGCCCCACTTTTCCAGTAAGCTTCTCAGTAGAGTTCTTGGAATTCTTTTTTCTGTCACTTTTGAACTAAACTCCTCCAGTCTACTTCATTTACGACCACACAGCAAAGCTACTTCCCCATTATCTGAAAGCAGTGAACTAATAACGCCAGTATAGAGGGCAGAGCTGGTCATCGTTTTTGGTAGAAGACATTAAAATGATATTTTTCTCACATATTATTCCTCTATGAGTTACCTGAGGCCGAGGCCTTGATCATTTTGTCAGGCAAGAAATTCCAGGTAGAAAAACTGATTCCTACACGGGTGTCATTAAAATTGTATTATTAACCTTGCTCTGAAATGATCTGGAGATGAGGTAGGAAGGTCTTGTATCACTTATGGCCTTCAAATATTCTCCCCCACTTCTTTCTGGGGTTTGAGGTTTCTTTGGGTGTCTTTTTTTTCTGCTTTGTTTTTCTTCTCCCTTGTCTTTGTCAACAAACATTTTCTCAGAGGAATAAATCTCTCAAAAATATTTTGTAGCAAATTTTCCCTCTTCTCACTTAGTGTTAATATGGACTTTGTTAAGGAAATTTTCAGAACAAAATCTTTTGATTTTGGGCGTGAATTTTTTTCCTCCACCATTGTAGTAAACTTTTTTTGTGTTTCTATTTCAAGCACTATTTTTTAAAATAGAAAAGCTATTCTGATTGTCAGTGAAAGGTAGTTAAAACAAGTTAACAAGTTGGAATGTTCCAGTATGACCTGGAACATTCCCAGCTGTGTTGGGGAATTTGTGGAGGAGAGTAGTATCCAGGCAGAGGCATATCCTTGGCACTCCTTTTGTGGGGTAGACGAGAAGATCTGGTGTAGAGACCAGGAGGCTTCAGACTTGTACTGAAAATTTCTTTAAAAATCCATGAAATTACCCTTGATTCTCCAGTACAGTTCTACCTGACTGAAATCCAACAGAACAAAGGGAAAAGAGGCAAATTTCTTGGCCGAAGTCCACATTCCCAGCATGTACAGTGTTCATATTAGAGACTCTGGAGAAATTTCTCTGGCAATGCAGCTGTTGGGATGAGGTGTCCAGGAAGGAACAAGTGTCAAACCTTGCAAAGTTTTAGAAGATAAAGTTAGGAAAAATGCATATATATTTATAGCAGTAAAAGGAACTTTAGTCCTTCATTGCTGAGTTTGAGGCTGGTCCAGAAAAGGCATTTAGCTTTTTTCATGGGAAAGGTCACAGCTTTATTTCGTATTTCTCGCTAGAATCACGTGTCCCTCCAGTCCGAATACAGACCAGCATAACTTGGGACTTGGACAACAAAAGCCTTGGACCACAAGGACTTCAGATACCTGGAAAAACATGGAGAGAGCATGGGGACAGCTGCTAGGCTGTGTAAGTCTAGAAGGTACTGATTCCCTTCTACCTTGTTTTGGTCTCAAGTGATGTTTTGCTGCTCTGGAGCTTCACTCTTTATTCAGTTACTTCCTGATCTTCCTAAGCCCAGGTTGGGCCTGTAACCCCAGCAACTCTGGTTTTACTGTGCTTGTCAGCAGGGAAGTGAAGAATAAACTGGAAAGCTGCTTTTTAGATTCGAGTTCAGTTGTAAATAACTGCTGCTGTACACAAAAAGTCACATCATAATGCCATGGGATGAACTGAATACTGCACAAAGTGTTATAAGCCTTGATTTTTCCAGATAACAGAACTGTTTATTTATAGTAAAAGCAGATCATGAAGAAACAGGACACCCACAGGCCCCTCTCTCACTATCAAAAGCAGCAGCGTTATCCATGGACATGGCCTGAAACAGCTACAGCATCAAGGCAGCAAGAGCTTGAGGTTCTGTGATTCTGCTATTAGGTGAAAACAAGTGCACTCAGCAGCAAATTGATACGGAGAAGACAAGCCCAGCAGGGCACACAGGGGTTTTCTGTGTATCCTATAAACTGAGGTAATTTTCTAAGCCATTTTCTACTCTCTCCACATAAAGATGGATACTTGCACAACGGTGAGTTAGCAAAGAAAATTTGATTGCTGTTGCCCTTCTTGTGATGCAACTTTCTCTTTTTTTCCTTAACCAACTTCTTTGGGATTCTGACACAATTATAATTCTATTACAAAAATTAAGAAAATACTGAAAAAATCTATAGGATTGTTCTTCTAAGCAGGTAAGTCTATTTCCCTCTTTTGTCATGCAGGAATGTTGCCCCCCAAATTAAATACGCATTTAGCATAAATACACTGTGGTGATTATTGCAATTCAGGGACTAACGATTTCCTTTTTCTCTAGCTTTCCTGCTATGCAGTTGGTTGTGTTTCCACACTTACGGTGGTGAATTAACTCCCTGTGGATAATATAGCTTCACTTGCGGCAGATGTCAAGACTCTTAATCAGAATTTAAGTAGCTTCAATTACATTTACTTAATTCACTTTGGAAGTGAAGTAAGTTAAATTGAATTAGGCTTACTCTAATTCTGAATGAGGATGTCCACACAGATATTCAATGCATTTCAGCTAATCTGTTCTAAAAATTAATTCAGGTTCTGTTTGCAAGAACTCTCCAAAGTACGGACACAGAGCCTGTGGGTGCTGGAGATAAGGAGGAGGGAGGGATGGACAATGCTGAGTATGAAAGGCATGGCTGAGAACATTTGGGTGCAATAAGTGCAATTCCATAGCAAACAAGGAATGTATGTAGCCACAGCTCACAAAAGCCTGGATTTTTTTTGTGCCTGGTTAGAATGAAATGTACTCAGAGAGCAGCTGCCCCATGCCTGGATTTGCTCTATGGGATGCAACTACAATCAGGGTGGTTGAAATTATAATATATAGACAGAAAGCATGGTGAATGGAACCAAAAATGTATCTGTTCCTTTATCTCTTGGCAACAGTGGCCAACTGCAGAGCTTCTGAGGAGGATAAAACTATGCACTAATCCCTGGTGCATTCCCCTGGCAGAAGTTAGCAGGGGTTCAAGATTTCCTGAGTCAGAAATGGAGTTTTAGAGCAATTATTAATTGTCCATAATGGATTTTTCCCATGAATTGCTGAGCACTTTAGCACTTTACTAAAACAGAAATGTTTACTATTGCCTGTATGGTTTCTGTCATTTGTATTACCTACCCATCATCTGTAGAATGCAGTTCTGGGATTAACCCTGCAGGTACATGGCCACTGTGACTACTTTGTCTAAATCAACAACAAAATAAATAATGGCGTTATAAAGCTTGCATGGTTATGATCCACCCGTGTCTGGAACAAGCACACAGTCCTGATCATCCTCTCTCAGAAAGGATATGATAGAAAAAGAGAAGATACAGAGCAGGGCAACAAGGATGTATAAAGATCTAAAATGGATTTCTTGGAAGAGATTAAATAAAATAGGGCAGTTAGATTTGGAAGAGAGACAAGTAATCCAGGTGTGTGTAAAGTCATAAACGGCATGGGAAGAATGAACTGGAAATTACTATCCCCCATTACAATGTAAGACTAAAGGGGCAGTGAAGGGGATTTTAAGGCAGCTACTTTAGACCAGAACAAATAGAACTGCTTTTTCACACAGTGCATAATTCAGTTGTGGAACTTATTGCTGACAGATATAGATTCAAGAAGCAATTAGACAAATTCATGGAAAATAGGTCCAGCAGGGGCTGTTAAACATGCTGATGCAGATGCAACCTCTGGCTCAGGAAATCCCCCTATGGCAGATTGCCAGAAGCTGGAAGGTGGAAGAAGCATCCCTCTAGGCCTGATGTGTTTCTCTGGTCTTTCTCCGAGTAACCACTTCGGGTTGCTGCTTAGTGTGGGTTTCAGGCCTCCATGGAAGTTTGTGCCTCTAAGGCTTTTATTTATTCCTTCTTGGGCATTGCTTGTATTCCATGTATTACATTGTTTAATTCCCTTTCTTTACGGGGTTGTGTTGTAATTTGGATGTTTGATTTTTGGCAATAGTTGAATTGTGCAGTATGAAGCATAAAGTGTCAGCCTGCTGTCCTGACTGTACAATAATCCAAAAGCCACCATAATTAACCCTGTGGCAAAACACACAGATTCCACAACCCCATCACTGCCCAGACGGATGAATGGGAAAGATTAGAAGTTCAGTGCTCACAGGAAGCTATGCAATTGAGGGTCTGGCAGAAAAAGGGAGGGAGTGAATTCCGGAGTACCTACCAAGCTCCTTTTAAACCACTTTAAGTTTAACAGTCACTGGTGGGACTGTGCAGCCTGCCTAGCACCATTATAAAGAAAGATACTGCGTTTGTTGACTGGACTTTCCTCTCGTAATTTCCAATTGTAGAAATTCATCTGTAGAGGCTGAGTTCAGGCAGAGAGATTGGTTTGCTGGAATCATGCCCCTGAAATGGAGAACAGTAGGGAAGGGGCCCCTGCCACAACTGTGTGATAGGAGCAAGCAACACCAGGTACAGTCCTGAAGATACAGAGCCAGCTCCTGCCTCAGCACTAATTTCTTGCACAACATTGAGCAAATCCTCTGTTCTTCCAAAAAATGGGTTCCCAAAGGTGAATATACCTCTATATTCAGCTGCAGAAAGACCACAGCTTCATCCCTTTGTCTGCCTTTTCGTTTTTTCTGGGTTTGGGTTTCACAGAGCTCCACAAACCCACCAACTATAGATCAATGTATCTGATACTCTTATTAATGCTGCATTCAGGTTCCAATTCTATGCTGAATGATACCCCACTGCTTCTGGGGGAAAATCTTTGTCTTTTTCCTTCTGTGACTAAGAAATGGCTCATGGTGCATTGAGCTCATAGATTCTCTTTGATTGTGAGTGTAACCTTTCAGCATGAGGCTGCTGGTGCAAGTGAAATCAAAAGGCCTTTGTGAAAGTATCTTAACAAGCCAGTAGCGTGATGGTGTAAGCTCTCACCTGGCTCCCAGTCAGCCTGAGCTTGACCAGGTTCTTAAGACTGCTAAAAAGTGGTTTTAGGCATATTGGGCTTTCTGATTACTTGCTACAAAATAATTAAAGCATTGGTTTTGCACTCCCAGAGAGTTTGTCCCTAACACTGCCTAAATGAAACACATGCTGTTTTTCTTAACCCAAAAGGGATAGATTTGGAGTCACACTGTGATAACTCCTGAGTACAATAAATAGAAAAATATAAAGGCAACCCCTTTTCTCATCACAGCCTCCTAAAGGGAAAAACCACAAGTGCTCAAGTGACTTTGCAGAATGAAAACTGTTGATGCCCACGGCCTGCTCTAAGTGAGGGAGAATAAGAAAATCTACATCCAGGATAAAAAAAAGTGAGCTACTTGCCATATAGATGAACCTGTTCCTCAGGGAGGAACTCACCACTTACACCTGCAATGCCTGTATGCCTTTGCCCTGAACGCTTTCAGCATTTGCATTTTTGTCATCTAAAAGCTGTTGCTCTGAATTCTGTGGCTATGTCTACATAGCGCTAAAGGAGAACGAGAAGCTCTTCTGTGACTGTAAAAGTGCCTAAATCAATCAATAAATATTGGTTTAAATGAGTGTTAGGTGCTACACAAGCCACATTGATGTGAACTGGGGAGGAAAAGAGAAGCCTTGAGAGATGCAGGTCTGTTCCCCCAGGAGGTGTCCAAGTGTACTGATTTTCCTGTACTTTTAGCTTCTATAGTGAAAATAAGCATCTAAATTCCTTTGAACAGCTGAACTTCTATCAATTTAATAGGAAGAGATGCTGGTACCTGTATGAGGCTGCTGCTAGAACTGCATTAATAAGTTAACATTTTTTTAGCAAATCTTCCTGTTCGTCAGGTTTAAAAAAAAGGTAGTGAGGGTCAGTGACTTTCCAGAGATCTCACAGTGGAATTGTTGTAGGACTGTAGTAAGAGCCCATCAGTTCTGAGGTCTGAGCACCATGTGCTGTTTGTTTTAAGGCTGGCTGTAGATTTGAAATGAAATATTTACCAACAACTTGGCAATCTTAATGGGGCATCTTGCAGGACACTGAGCTACGTTAAAGAAATCTGTAATGTCTCCTGCCCTGTTCAAATGAATTCAGCTGCTGTATTGTGGAGGATTTTCTATCCACAGGTGAACCCTGTGAGATTCCAAAGGGAGATACTGAGAAAAGGGAAGGAAGGCTGCCAGGCTCCTCTGCAGTGTAGGAAGGAAAAGGAGCAGATACTTACAGTGCACATACAGGAACAAAGATGAGTGTTAGGTTAATTATTAGGGCCAAAAATGCATTGTCTTGCTGCCTTGGAAAAAATGGCAGGGGAAGGAGATGTAGGAAAACAGCTTGGCTCCCATGGGCACGGTGGCACAGTGGAGAGGAGGCCTGGGTGCCAGGGTGAGGTGGAGAATGCCACCAGTAAAGAGTTTCCAGCTCTGAGGCTCTGTTCTCAACTGTTCAGCTGCTTTGCACATTGCAAAAATAATAATTATTGTTTATTAGAAGCCTATCCATCAGCTGATGCCTCAGCTGCCTCTCGAGATTAGAATATAAACCAAAGGGCTGCTGCTCTCAATAAAGAGATTTTTAATCTGTTTCGAAGCAACTGCGTGACACTGAAGTCATTCCAAGGTTAAGTGGGAAGGAGTTCCGGGAAACTGAGGTTGTAGGGGAATTATTTGTGCAAACAGTGTCTTTCTTCAAATACAACCAGTCTGAGGGTTATGCCTGTGCTTATTAAGGCAGAACATTATGGAAAGAGTTTGAAGATTGGAAGCAGATCTCAGTGCCTGCCCATTAAATGCCTGAGACGTGAGAACCAACTTTTTAAACTCTACTTTTATGATCATCAAGTCTGTGACAGGTCAGTGTTTAGTCTATTATCTTATCAGCTAGTGGCTACATATTCATTGGAGAGAGATGAGCAGTCCATTATATCTATTTTGTACTTTTATGATGAAAGATAATTTGTGTAAAAGCATCCAAAGCGTAGGCATTTTGGGATGCTTTTAACATATCAAAAGAATCTGATCTGTATCTGTCTTTTTCCTCTAGCCAAATTACTCACCAGGAATACTGATTCTTTTATTTCCTTTCCATTCATTTTCCATGCAGTCTGTGTTAAAAAAAAAAAAAAATTAATATAAGGGATACAGAACAGGAAGTGGAGGGTAAGACAAAACCCAAAACCACAGAAATCAGGGCTTTTTAGGTTGTCTTTTAAAAAAATCATTCTAATTATTTATTGCATCAAATATTGGTATACAGGGAACATTTTTGTGCTCCCTCTATAAATTTTCCCCTAATGTCCCCTCATATTTGCCAGATTGGGAAAATTTAAAGGAACAAAACAATTTGGAAGAGACTGGCTTCTTTATAAACCTCTGCTTTGTTGTCAGGCTATTTTGAATGAATTGATCTTAGCATGTGTCTTCAGTTTTCCAATAGAGAAGATGCTTCCCTGGCTGCCAGATTGGAAGCTTGGGAGCAGCGTTAAGTAGCCAAGTGAGTTAGGTCTTGGGGCTGAAAAATCTCCTTTTTCTGGAGATTTTTTGGTGAAGCCAGAATAGTTTGGAATGATGTTCAGTCTTCTGAATCATGTGGGGTTGTGGAGCTATGCCACGATAAATTCTTTGACCAGACAAAGATATTATTTGACTGGGAAATTGTTTTCCACTGTTCCTTCTTTTCCATATGTGGAAATACATGGTTGCCATGGAGTTGTAGCAGGCTAGTCTACTCATTTTGCAAGTCTCTCGAAGTTTTAACCCTTTTAAATTTGCCAATCTGCCCCTTTTTTCTTCTTGGACAGGAACTCTTGGGTTTAAGCCTTTGACAGCTCTCTTGCTTTTTTTTCTTGCTTTTTTTTTTCCCCCTTTTTTTTTTCCCTTTTCTTTTTTTTTTTTCCAAGTTAAATTTCACAGATACATTTCCAGGGGAACCATGGATACCCACGGCTCTGAAGACCAGAGATTAAAATCAGCGTATAAAAGATCTAGAAAGGTTCAGAGCACATCAGCCCGGTAATGATTATTTCAATGGTTACTGTGTTTACTTTCAGATGTTTTAGAGAGCACATACAATATGTCTTATATGTTGTCTTGAGGAATATATCAGGAATATATCATAGGAAAGGCTGATGGCTTCATGTAGCAAGGGAATTTGTAGCTGTGAGCTTGAAGTGTTTGTTTATGCTCAGGGTCTTTTCTTTGTGTTTAAGAAAATGCTTCACGCTCTTACAGCACCTTTTGCTCCCAAGGGCTTGCTCCTGATCAGTCAGGATGAGGAGTAACTGCTTGATTTAAGCCAGAGATTCATGGCAGTGTAAATCCATGGTGAGAACTGTCTCTGGCTCAAGTAAGTGAGGCTCTCCAACAAGCTTTAGCTGCAGTCTGCAGCAGCTGGCCAGAGAAAAGAAGTATCCCAGTGGAAAAAGGAGAATAATAAACCTGCTCCACTCTGGGTGCTTCCCCACTCCTTTCCCTCTGATTTGGGGTGACAATCACAGTGTTTTTCCCTCAGTCTCATCTTGGCACCGTGTCACTTCTCTTGGTTTCTGGTTTCTGCTGCTTCTTTCTGCATTTCTTGACATTTGCCTTTGCAACTCGGTTTCCTGGTCCCTTCTCAAGTTTATCTCTTCCCAAAGCCATGGTGCTGCTCAGACTGCTCCCTGACTGAGCTCACCCTTGCTCTTCCTCAAAGTGCCTGCAGACAGAGCCCATTCCATAGCTCCTCTTAAGCTTTTTTAAACTCCCTATAGCTCTTGTTGAATCCAATCTCTTACTCGTTGGCCTTATGGGTTTGTGTGAGGTTTGGGCCTGGCTTCTCCAATCATTACCTTCTTTCAGAGTACCATCCATCAGAACAATTAACCAGCTCTCCTTCCCATTCCAATCAGGAGGAAAGGTGTTCCTATCACTCCGTAAGTGCTTGCTTTACATGCAAAAGTGCATGTCTGCATTTTGCCTTCAGTAAATAGTGCTGCATTTTTAATAAGCTTGTCCCTAAGTAACAGATTGTGCCGCCAAATGCTTTAAATTTCTGTCTTTTCAGATTCTAAAATAAGTTTTTGCTGACTTTTTGTTGGTAATGGCTGAAGGGGATGGTTTTCAAAATATGCATGGCTGGCACCAGCTGAAGATTGCTTTTTATTTTCCTCATGCTGAGTGTGCTGGCTCTTTTCTCTCGTTTATCCCAGGGAAGCTTGTTTAAATGTCCCTTGCATACTGTAATTGAAGCCACTGTAGGAACTCAAGCTTGTAGCATCTTTCTCTGGGCCTCTGGAACTTCCCAGGGGTGAAAAATCTGTGTTTAATGATGAACTCTGCAGTGTGAAGCTTTGTGCGAGAGACTACCCAAGGAGTAAGACAGGAAATGTGTCACTATGCTCCGTTCTAATTCAAGACGTAAATGAGGGCACCGTGGGTCATGGCCATAGGTGTCAGCTCCAGGCTGAAAGGCTCAGCTCCTTGGCTCAGCAGTTTGAACAACAGCCTATGTGGAGCCTCTGCCTAGAGCTTGTTCTGAACTGAGAATTCAGTGTGAAGAGAAACATGTTCTGACTCTTGAGTTTCTGAAAGAGATTTGGCAATGTGAAATCCCAAGGCTGCGATGGTGCCTTTGGAATTGAACTCAGAATTAGTGAGCTAAATCTATTCAAATATTTGTTTGTGGGGCCAACTTTCCAGCTGATGTTGCTCAACACACTTTAATAAACCCAGTTATCCTTCATGGATGTCAACAAAGCCTTATCAGCTTCTGCTTTTTAAGAATCCAACCCCACAGTGCTTACAGATATTTCATTTTAAGTACTGTAATATGGGAAAATGGTTTAACGTTTTGTTTTGAAACAGGGAGCTCAAATAGTTTTGGGTGAAATATAAGAAATAGATCTCAAGGAGATGATGCACAGTTGTTAACACTTGTATAACCCTGTTAGGCCCAAAAGGTGTGAGGCCTAAGAAGAACAGCTTGTTGCCTGAAGCCAGTGTGAGCATGAGGCTGGGATGTAACTAAAGGAAGCAGAAAAGTGCAGCATTAATTTTATTTTTCATGGTGATAATGGTTATTTTGATGTTGCAAAGTGGGGAAGAACTAAACTTACTCATAGACACGAGAGATGTGGATCTGACCTGGTAGAGAACTGTAGCCTGGTCAGGTTTCTGGCATATACAAAAAACTCTGGTATGAGATTGGAATCAAGTGATGAACAAATTGTCTTCTGGGAGAGCTGAGTAGGGCCAGGATGAAAGGGAAAAGAGGGGTAAGTGGAAAGAGTCAAAAGAAAAGAAGTTGTGCAAGGTGCTGAATGTGAAAACAATAAGCTTTGATGTGATGAACATTGGCTGAGAAGCAGAAGGATCTGAGGATGGCAGAGAAGGTAGGTGACTCTGGATAAATGGACTGGAGGGGATGAGGGCAGAAGCCTGGAGGGGAGAAAGCTTCAGTGAGATGAGGCGTGAGATGACTCAGCCTTGGCTGAAAGGCTTCAGCATTGTAAATTGGGCAGGAGGATTTAATGGCAGCTTTGACGTCTGGGAGAAGAGAGAGGAAGAGCTGAAAATGCCCCTAAGAATTTGGATCTGTAAGAAGGACATCGCCACTGGCAATGTGGAAAAGAAGGAGAAAATGCATTAAGCCCCCCAAGGCTGACAATTCAGAGGCTGAAATTCTGAGCACACACGAGGACTTTGGGGGCAGCAGGCACCGACTCCCCCATGAAGCCCCTCTGAAGCTGGTGCAGTGTGTGGGTGAGGAGCAGATTTTCCCTCAGTGGGACAGGGGGGTCACACTGGTGTCAGGTCACTGTGCCAGCCACAGAGCTTGCCAGGGAGGTGGGAAGGAGATATTTTAAGGCTAAATGGATTCCTAATCCCAGAGCAAAAGGGGATGTCAGGGAAATCATGCGGCTCCCTGTGATACCTGGAGTATTGTTCTCATGCATTGTCCTCATCTCCTCCAGGGCTCAGCCCTGGAGCTCTCTCTGGCCTGGCTGACACTCCCTGCTCCATGTGGAAGCAGGCTGCTGCCTTCCAGGGCTGGACCTGGCTGTGGGGAAGGTGTGCCAAGGCACTGCCTTTCCTCCAGTGTATGTGACACTGCAGTCCCTTGAGTACCTCCTTCCCTTGCTCTTCACCCCACACATCTGTCCTGGTTTTAAATCTCCAAACCTGATTTGGTACTTTGAGGGAGATCCTCATCCCCGTCATACTGTGGGTGCTGGGAGTGTGCACGTAGAAGGACATTCACTGGCAGGCCTTGGGGACTGTGCTCCCCTTGTGGCACCACCCAGAGTTTCTATCTTCTGAGTACACCACAAACACCATAATTTTCTTGTTTATTTTTTTCTTTTTTTGTTAAGCATTGTATGGCTTTTCTTAGGCCACATGTGGTGCGTAGAACAGAACTTCAGCTGTGAGAAGGAGACTAAGGTTCGCCTTAGGACCCTGAACTTTGTGTGCCTTTTTGGTGTGGATTTCCCAGGCTGTGACTGTAACAAACCTGTAGATCCCTTTCCCCTGCTCTTTCTCCAGATCTGGTGTGTTTTCTCTGGTTCACATAGACCAGAGGCTGCCCCTCTCCTTCTTCCAGTGTGCACCTGGCCCTGCCCAACCTGCACCTCTGCAGGGCAGTACTTTTTGGTGCAGTTGTCGTCAGTCTGAGTGTTTCAGGCTCAAAATGTTGAGGCCCACAGTGTGTCAGTTCCTTCAAAAAACTTGGCTAAATGGCTTTATAAATGCAAGGAAATGAAATGGTAAATGTCAATAAGGCTACGGTGAAAATGTGAGTGTTCAGGGATATTGAAGGATGGCATTTCACAAGGAGCTTCTCCCACTCCTTTTTTCTTTTCTAAGAATGCCCAGTTTTTTCAACAAGCCACTTTCAAGTATGGAGACAGTGCAAGATCCTGAGTTAAATTTATCCTTTCCACAACTCCACTGACTTCAATAGAGTTGCACCAACACTTGTCCCATCTTTTGTAGCTGATTAATTTATGTTCATTTTACTTCTCTGGTGCCAGTGAAAGAATTTAATAGACTCTTATTGTTCCCTGCAGATTCCCCCCTTCTGTGCAGAGAGGCATCAAGCTCTTCTGTGGGTTGGCATTGTTGTTCTTTCTCTTTTTGATTTCCTTCGTGGAACAGAAAGAGATTACACCAGGGGAGCTAACTGTGTGCTTGGCTCTCCAGGGAATTCAATACACGCCTGCAATTAACCTGCATTGAACTGGCCATTGGATGTTGCTATTCCTCCACAATAAACACAGATGGGAGGCAGTTTTGACTGAGTATTTGTATACTGCAGGTTGGCACAGCTCAAGTCAAAATAAATACAATTTCCAGACGGTTCGGATCCCTGCATCTCTTTTCTGCCTTTTTTTTTTTTGACATAGGAGAGGAAAAATCTGAATAGTATAAAAAAACCCTTCTTGTTTGTCCCCCAAAATAAATATTTCACCTAAAAGCTGAATTTATTTCAGATCTCAGCCCCACCAGTCTGTCAGGGAGACAGTAAAAGGGGAGAAAAATTTTAATCAGGATTTAGCAGGGAAAGTAATTCAGTGGGAGGGAAAGTACAGTTTGGATTGCACTTAATATCACAAGCTCTCATCTTGCTGGTGCTTGTAACATTGTACAGCTTTACTTCTCTCATGGGCAGCTTGAGTTCTGAGGATTAAAATAAGATGCTGAAGGTTTGTGGGCAAAAATACATCTTTATGTGTTTCTCAGCCTAGAAACTGAAGAGAATATGTCTCAACAGAAACAGTTTTTTCTTTACTTGTTTGGGGAGGGAAGGCTGTGGGTTGGAATGAGCACCTCATTAGCTATTAATTATTTTCCTCATTCACAAAAACAAGAGGTTTCCTCCATTGCCAAAAATGGGTTATCTGTGGGAAAACCTGAGTTCTGGGAAGATTTAAAAAAAAAAAAGTAAGCAGAACAAAGCACAATTGTTTAGTTTAAAGACATTGAGCTAAGCATATAAAAAATCTGCCACCAGGGTCAGACTTGATGCCATGTGTATTTTTTTTTTTCATTAAAGGAGTGCAGATTTTGAGCCCAAGCTATTATTTCAGGTGACTTGAGGCCCTCCGGGGGCAGCAGTGAAATGGAAAAGAGCACGGCAGCCTGCTCTTGGAACTGATGCTCACTGAATCTGAAAGGTCATGTCATGTTTTCTGGCAATTGACTCAATGGGTTTGGATTCTACAACATAAGGTCGGGCCGTTTTCACTCAGCACATGTTTACTGGGGAATGTGCCTTCCAGTTGTTTTCACATTGACCTTATTACCCTGCCACACTGATGAGCCTGGCACAAAACCTACTTTTTGTAATGCTGTGTGCACCACATTCCCTCTACCTTTCCTGCCCTCCAACATTGGTGCTTTGGGCTGCAGATGGAGGGTTTGGTGTCTGCATTTCCCCTCACTTCCCATGCCTCTGTTACAACACAGATGTGCAGAAGCCCCTTGGCTGCACACTTTGGAGGGAAAAGAGGGTGCGATGGGATTGCCTGGTGTTTGGTTCCCAGGTTTTGCAACAGGAAAGCTGGGGAGGAGAGGAGACACAGGCTCTGGGCTGTAAACTCAAGCAGGAAGGTTTACAGCATCTGAGGCAACATCCCTTCCCAGTGCTCCTGCAGGAGATGTTGGCCACGAGCTGGACTGACACTGGCAGGGCAGGACTCACAGCCCAGGGCTGGGATGGGCTTGACTCTGAGCAATGCTAAAAGGGATGGAGGCAGCACTTCCCTCCCTCGTGGTAAATCTGCTCCTTCATGCAAATAGACTGGCCGAGCTTTACAGGGATAAATAAAATACTGCTGCTATTTCTGCAAGCGCATTGGCAGCTCTCTCTCCTTGCAGCCACACAAGTTCTTGTGCTGAGAACACAATATGCGTCTCTGCCACCTTTTCAGGCTTAAAAAAGTGTTTTGGGCTTCTGTCAATTTTAGGAGTTATAAATTAAAGACAAGGAGTTTATTATTACTTGGAACGCTCTCATGTTTTAAGCAGTTTGAGACAAAAAGGAGATGAGACATTTGAAAAATGTTGGTAGAAGGAAGGAAATAAGCCCACAAGTGCTTTCTTCTGTGAATGCATTGCTTAACCTTGTCCTGCCACCCGGTTGTCAACCCTGGCTGCCCCAAGAAGGAAAAATGTTGTAGTGCTTTGTCATTGTTTGGATATTGCTCTTTCAGTAAGGTCAGAGCACACTTGCAGCAAATCCACAAGTCAGAGAGCAAGGCATGCTGTGATGTTACATGGTAGTGTCAGGACCTTGAGAGATGAGAGGTTTGGTTCTGGCTTGGACTTTGCTGTCTGATCATGGCACCGAGAGATTATTTTTGGAGACAGCTTTGCAGTCTGCAGCTCAGGAATGCTGGTGTAAGACCTAGGGTCAGTTATTACCCTGGGCATCTTTCTGTTGATAAAATGAGAGCCTGCCTTGAGAGAGGCTTCAAGAGTGGCTGTTACAGTCACCAGAATGAGAGCTGTGTCAGTGGTCTTTGCCACTGACCAGGTTGGTTTTAAACCAGAAAATGTCCTAGTCATTGTTTGCCATCAGGGTAGCTTTTGTCTGTGTGTTGCATTTTGGGAGGGAAGTTCCTGGAGAGCAGTGAAGGAGGCTTCCTGCATGCTGTGGGTTGACTGGGTTCCTAAAGCAGCTATGTCCTGTGTCACATGCTGTGTGCTGGTGTTTCAGTATCTTTTCGGGGTGCAAAGCACCATGCAGACATACCCAGTGTAGCACTGGAACAGGAACATCCAACTGTGTCAGCCTCTTGCTATGCCCCAGGTCCATGCCCAGGCTAAAGGGTGGGAATTGCCAAGCAGGAGGAGGGTTAACACATTAACTTAGCTCAGAAGGTGCTGATCATGCTCAGGAGATACACCAGCCTTTTTGGCACTGGTTTCATTCCCACAAAACCAGTGGGCAGTGCAGAGAAGCCTGTAATGGCAGGTTGTTGCCAAAGTGTCACCCAGAATGTGGCTGCTCATACAGTTTTTAGAACCTTAATTTTTGCAGGACATGCGGGCTCACCTGATTCTGCAAGTCTATCTTGGGTAAACCACTGCCTGACTTAAACCCTGAAGTGGAACTTTCTTGAACAAAATCCTGGCTTTTGTCTTTTACAAAGTGAACCCTGTGCACTGAAAAGCATGGGCTGTGCAAGCAGAGAAGCTCTAGAAAATACTTCTAAAATAGTATTTGCTAAAGTCTGGAAATTAGTATTCATCTCAGCAAGAGGACCAACTTGTCCTCTTGTTGACAAACACATGCCCATTTTAAACAGGAATAAAAGAGTCAGTGTAAGATTCCCTTGTTTTACAGTCATATCCATTATGCTATTTGCTGTGACTCCTGTAGTTTGAATCTATTTTCCCAACAATTTTGTAGTGCTGCATGTGCATTCACTCTGAGTGGAAGCCATTTTAGTGGATCAGCCTGCTGATTTCACAAGAGCCTAAAGGGTAAAACTCCTTGGAAGAGTGTTCAGAACTCAAGCAGTTTGTCTTGGAAGGAAAAATCCAGTTTAAATGGTGCAATAGCCTTTCTTAACTAAGATTGCAAATGCCCTGTGGCTGCCTGTTCTGTTCTCACTTTAGGTGACGGCTGTGGATTAGGAGCCCGAGGCTTTGGCTAACATCTATAGGCAAGGCAGTGCATCCCCAGGGTCTAATTCAAGGGAAGTTGTGCAGGTGTCATAATTAGCAGTTTCCTGTTAAAGCTCCACAAATAAGCTCTAATCCTCCAGGCACTAGTCTCCAAAACCCCTTGCAGGTTTGTTTTCAGACCAAGTAATATTCATCTGTAACCTTTTTTTTTTTTAATTGCCCAAGCTGCACATTTAACTGCCCTGGGCCCACTGGCTTAGATTTTGCCGAAAATCAGATGTGAAAGGGGATTAATGGTTCCAGTTGCTCACACTACCAAGCCACCATGCCGAGTGCAACCTGCCCTTAAATGAGGCCGAGGTGTACAATAGTTGAGTCAGAGCTGAATGGAGGACTTTGGTTTCCTCTGTTGTCCCTCCTCGCCCTTCAAGGCCAATAAACATGTCATAAAGGGAGGAAAAAGTGTGAAAAGTTAGGAAGCAAAACACAACCCTTAATGGTCTCTACATGTGCTGCAGCCACCTCCAAGTGAAAGTTGAGGTACCAGAATTTTTAGCACTTGGAGAAAAGCCTGCCTCCCCCTCCCAACCACAATGGAGCAGGGACTCCCAACACAAGTGTTCCTGGACAGAATAACATTGGGAATGAGTGTGCACACGTGTGCACGTGTGTGTGTGTGTGCACATCTGCAGCCAGGGAAAAGAGAGGGAGGAGTGTGTTAATTGCAGTGTGAGCACATGTCAGGCAGTGAAGGGAAAGTTTCTCAGATCCCATGATCAGCAGGGCATCTGAGGACTTTAATGTTTTTCACAGTACAATAAAACTACCAGTGCCAGCTGGAGTCTCCAGCCAAGCTGTGTGCCTTGGAGCTTAGATGTTTCACATCACTGAAGGCTACATAATACTTTCAGCTGGCATTGCATTCCG
Organism: Oreocharis arfaki; assembly: GCA_013398015.1. Taxonomy (NCBI): domain Eukaryota; kingdom Metazoa; phylum Chordata; class Aves; order Passeriformes; family Paramythiidae; genus Oreocharis; species Oreocharis arfaki. The sequence continues at coordinate 770,188 of VZRR01010446.1, read as the reverse complement.
TTTGATATGTCTGGGGATGGAGATAGTTAGTTAATCACATCGGCTGATGTGGTAGCTCAAACAATGGGCCCTTCCCCCTCTCTCCAAACACGTTTTGGGGATATTAATTTGGGAAGAGGGGCACCAAAGCTTTTAATCTCTGTTTTCCTGATCTGTTTCTTTTTTTGTTTAGCCTCTAAATGTTGACAGGTTGTGATGATGTTACTTCTCTTAGTGTGAATTTTTGTGAGACAAAAAGAAGGATCCGGTCAGGTTTTTCAAATAGATGAGAGATCAGTCAGAGAGAAATGAGAACTTTGAGGCTTGCTTGTTCTGAAGTGGAGAATTTAGCCTCAGTACTGGATAGTGTGGGTTCAGGGGATTGACTAGGACACCATTTAAAATAAACTCAGTACATGCTATCTCTTCAAGTTGCAAGAAACCCCAGAAGTTACAAACATGCAAAGTGCATGACAAAAGAATAATAGTTTTACTAATTAAATGTAAATAAAATATACTTTGGCCAGCCGGGACCAAATCCTTGGTCTTCTAAAGTCCCTTTAAACCATGAAAGCAGCACTGGGGTGTTGAGGTATTTATGGAAATATCTACCTGGTATTGTGACTCTGACAGGTTTTGGTCATTGTTTGGGTGATCATAAGCCAAGCAGAGATGGAGAGAGAGCTGCTGCAGGGACTGCGACAAATCATCAAAAATAGTTCTCTAGTATTTATTTTCTAGAGCCTTTGTTGAAGTTTAAGATGTGTTTTCCACTTCTTCAAATATTCAAGATTATAATTCTAGAGACAGATATATGCGTCTGTAATTTTGGTGTACGGAACTAGAGGTGATGGATAACTTTGGTTTCAGAAGTACTGAACTACTTTATCATCTCCATCAGTAGGATTGTCTAGCTGTGTCTTCTCTTTCTTCTAGAGTTTTCATATGGGGATTTTGTAGAACCTTGACAACCTAGACAGATGACATAAAAGACGCTATCTAGCTTGGTGTGTTCTTGAACTTGCTTTCTATTTATTTCTTTCATGTCTCCAGACTTCAGTGTTGCTACAACATAAGTTGTAAGTGTGCACTTTCCCCCTGACGCAGAATTTTCTTGAAAACTTTTGACAAGGTGATAAAACCTGTTTTCTTGGCCTCACGTTGTTGTACAGTGTTGTGTGAGTGCAAGTAACCAACGAAAATCCATTGTAATCTCTAGACTGATGTTATGCAAACAGTTCTACACCTTCCTGTTTCTTTTCTGTGCAGGAAATCACTCTTATAAACAAATAGAAATCACTGCTGTAAAACTGTGAAACACTGAGACTATTGGCACTGCCTGTAAATGATTAGGTTAGAAGGCCAGTTCCTCTTTGCTTCCTATATAATCAGTGGAGAAACCTGAACTTGCTTTTAATATCAAGTCTTGAATCACTCTTTGGAGAAGCCTGTGTCTTTCCACTGTGAGGTGATGATCTCGCAGGTGAGACCCCTACAGCCATGTTAAATTTAGGTGGTGTGCATTCAGTTGTACCTACCCCCTCCACACCTGCCTGAAGGGACTGAAGCATTCATCTGGTTACTAGGAGGATCCTGTGAAGAAAATTAGGGGTTTCAATGGAGTGTTGAAGTTGTTAACCTCTCACAGTGTCTGCTCACTGCCCACATGGCCGAGTGTACCCTGTCCCACTGAAGCCACCTTTGCACATGCAGTCACAAGCTCTCTTGAGTTGCAGGGCATGACGTGATATTTAAGAACAGCATTAAGAGTTATGCGTGAAAGACAGGATAATCCTTATTTCATGGTGGCCCTTCAAGTCTTGACCTCGTTCCAGGAAGAAAGCAACCTGTGAAAACATCAGCTCCTGTCAGCAATCGCAGCTCAGAGAGAGCAGCACGTGCTCCATATGCTGGAGGAATTGTGAAAATCCATAGAGCAGCATGTGCTTGTGCTTACAAAGCAGCTGTCCCTCCACCTCCACTCTGATGGCAGTGCAACTGCTCACTCAATGTTCTCCAGCTTCTCAGTGCGGGCCCTGGGAGCGCCGCAGCGGGAAAGATGGGTGGAACTTCCTCCCCACAGGTTTTCAGCAGGAGTGTGTACCATCAACAGCCTTCTGGATCAAGGTAAATATTCAAGGGATCAATTCCCTCATGCATCTTACTCCTGGAAGTTACTGATACCAAAGGGCTGCAGTGGGAAAGGAGCTGACGAGGTGGTGCTGAATCACACAGGTCTGAACAAAGGACCTGGATTGTCTCAGTTCACCCTTGCTATCTGTCTGGAACTGAGAATATCTTCTCCTTCAGACTTCAGCAGCCTGTCACATGAGGCTGTATTATGTCCAGTTAGATCACTCTGGAACCCTGTCAGATGCCCTTTATATTTTTGCACTGACTGATTTAAAGGGTCAATCAATGAAATCAATGGCAATGAATATGGGACAGCAAAAAAATGTTTTCTCACTCAGCACAGGAACTTGCTGTCATAGGAGGTTACAGAAGCAAATGCTGTGGGTAGATATCAAGACTGAACTGTTTAGTGAGATTGCTGATCTTTGGAAAAAGTTATTCATACAGAAGTATCTCTAACTCTTCTGTTTTTTCTTTTATTTTTTGGGGTTTTTTTGTTTGTTTGTTTGTGGGGTTTTTGGTTTTTATTTTTTGGGGTTTTTTTGGTTTTTTTGTATTGTGTAGCACAATGTATGTTAAGAATAATTTATTTTGTTCTGAAACTCAAGGAATAGGTTACTCTGAAAGGCAGGTCAGTGGTTTTCATGGCCCCCAGAGCATGAACTGGTGTGAATGTGATGTGCTGGTCCAAAACCTACTGGTTCTTTAATGTAAGAACATTTTTCCCCCTCTTTGATCTACACTAAACATTCCCTTCTCTGTCTCTGCATTACTGAAAAATTCAAAAAGGAACCTTTGGATAATCAGTTCACAGTGCTTCTCTTGCAGCTACTAGGTATGAACAATAAGTCTTTTTCCCTGAGTTCCATAATGAAAATGCCCTTTTGAATTCCTAAATACTTGAAAATAAGTGCTGTGTTGAGGAACTATTGCCAAGTTTGAGTTATTCAGCACCTCTCTGCATCTCCTTTAGGTTTTTCAAAGTTTGTGAAGCCATTGTGATAGACTGGAAGTTATCCTGCCCTGACCTAGACGCTGTTTTGCTCCAGGCTCAGTGTGTCCCTTGTTATTAATCTTACCATAGGAAGCCTTGAATAACCTGACTGGAGTCTCTCAGTGATGAGCAGTACCAGGTTATGAACCATTTTGGTCATGAACTCTTGTGCAGAGAACTACCCTTTGTTGGCTTTGACTCTGTGTATGTGCAGAATTACAAGACCCAGTTTCTGCCTTCTGGATCTACAGGGAAAAAATCTTAAGTTTAGCAGAGAATTCTACCTTTTTTGGTTTTTTTCTGCCACTGAATCATCTTCTAGCTTGTAAACAAGGTCTTTTATTAGAAACAGGCAATACTTCCTGGGACTTCAGAATTTCTTCTCCCTAAAATTTGTGTTTTGCTACATAAACATTCTTCTGCTATGCAGTTCTGTCCTGAGGCATTTCTTGTAACTAACTACCCTTCAAAGAACTCTTAATTTCAGAGAAGAATTAACTCATCTCCCAGGTAATTTTTGTTTTACTTAAGCCTCCTTCTCATGCTTGAATACTACAAATCGGCTCAAAGTTGCTGAAATCTCCTTTGAAGTCCTTAATTATATCAGTGTGTGACCTCTTCTTACATTACAAGCATTGAGGTTGCTGTAAGAGGCAAAAGTGAGAAAAAGAGCACTCTTCATCTCATCCCTGTCCTTGATAAGCACAGGCTCTGGCATTTTGGGCTGTCAGGAGACAGAGGTACCACTTACCAGTGAGAACAACGAAAGCTCTTTGGAATCAGGTGATATGCTACATGCTGGGAAAAGTGCACTGGCAGGCTGCAGATCCGGAGTCACTGATGGAGGTGGGTAAATTCTGAATCTCTGGATTGGATCTCTCTTCCCAGTTCAGGCCCAGCCTCCCTCTGAAGTCATGTAAATTTTTTGTGATCAGAATGCCCTTGGTGGAGCTCCACAGGTTTGTTTTTCGTTACTCGAAGAACAGCCTCTTTTTGCTTGTTCAGACGTAGCTTTCACAGGCTTTATCTCATGGCCTCTCATTTTTATGTTGGAAGAGATACTGAACAATCAATTTCTGTCCAAGCCTTCAGACCACCCATGATTTTACAGACTCCTAAAATAAATTCCTTGTCATGTCTTTTTGATGCTGGAGTACTAAAGAGTCTGTATGTTCCTTCCTCATACAGGTTTTCCCTGCTGTCTCCCTGAATCTTTTCCGATTCCCTTTCTGACATGAGTTGTCCTCATCAGTGAAAAGTGGGATTAGAATTTGGATTTTCTTGTTGGGGCTTTTGATTCTAAGGATGTGTGATAATCCCCTCCGATATCTTCATGTCTACACTTGTGTTCTGAGGAGTGCACCGTGTTGGTGGTGAGGGACAGCCCTCTTTAGATTATTCTTCATCAGTTTTTAGGAAACAGAGCCAACCCAAAGGAAGATGAAGGTGAAAGCTTCGGTGATCACAAATCCTTGAAAATGAGCTGGGACTGATGATGTTTTTTAAGTTGGGGTACACTAATGATCTTAGCAGCTTTAATTTCTGAGCCAGTTTTACAAGCAATCCTTTTGAATGGTTTCGGCAGGACCTGCTGACCAGGGACCATCTGCAGTGTAGATGTGCGATGCACTGGGTAAACTCAGTTTGTTTTCTGAAGTCTTGTGTCAGCCATCTGCAACCATTTATCTTGGTTCCATCCCTCTGCATGCAAAACACTGTAAAAATGCAAAAGCCTACAACTGGCACAGTGTAATTGTTATGCTGCCAGCACATCCCAGAATGTGGACATAGTGCCCTAAGGTGTTTTTTTTCCTCTATGAGAGACTTCATTCCATAGCAACCAAAACACAACTGGATCCCAGAAAACATCCTAAGTATTAAAAGACTCTGGCCTGTCCGCTACTAATGGAATTTCCAGCTCTTATGCTACTTGTTAAAACCCTTGAGCTATTAAAGCACTCATCCAAACTCTGACCTTGGCTTGACAAATGCATAAAATCATCCAAACCTGATCGAACTCAGTTTAAAGATTAAATTCTAGAGCAATTAAAAAGATAAATAGCTGAAACTTGAAAATAAAGACATAGCCTAAGGCAATGTTCACTATTTAAAACTTATTTGAAACCCTCAAAGATTTCATGGTAAAGACAATTTTTAGCTTTACTACTAGCACTGGAAGTTAAATCTCACTGTAACTTGGCTGAATGAGACGAGTTGCATATTGGCACCTCTTGTATAATTTTAACAAGAAACCCTGGCATTAAGGACCAATAAAACCTGGGGTTGTTTCTGTTAATAACCTTCACTGATTAAATGAGACTGATAAGGAATGAGGGGCTTCAGAAATGGAAGTCATTGGATGGACCATTCAGACTGTCTTTTCTCTGCTTCTGAATCTTCTTTGGGAGTGTGAAATGTTATTACAGTTTTCAGATTTACAGACAAAACATGAACCAACACCAAACAATGACCAAAACTGCTGCCTGCAATTCTAATCAGCCACTGGGCTTACAAAAGGAATCTCTGACTCTTTTGTCACAGCTAAATTTTTTTCCAGTCTCAGTTGTGTTTGGGAACAATCCACAGATTGGTGGTTTAGGCTGCTCTGTGAGCCAACTCATCTTGACTCTTCTTCTGAATTCTTTCCAGTGCTAGCTGGGTGATACTTGCATTGAGTTACAGCAGCCTCTTGTAACCCCTTTTCCACTTCACTGGTGTGGAGGTGTTTCAGGTTCCTCAAGCATCCTTCAGCCTCAGGGTAAGACAGGGAAAGGCATTGGCTGTTTCCTGTGTGCTAAGTGCTCTAAGCATTGTGCTAAAATGGCTGAGGCCTGAGTCCCAAAACCACTGTATTCAATTGTCCTTCTCAGTCTGTCCTGCTCATGAATCTCCTTTTTCAGAACCCACTCTCATTATGTCACCAGCCTAGCTCTGAGTTGCTTGGCTGTTCCCTCCCTGTTGGCTCATATTTGCCTCTTCTGAAGTGAATTTACCTCTTTTGAAGTGCCCCCCCGTACACCATAGCCTTGTGTTTCCACTGCATCACTTCACTGACTTGCCTGGCCACCCTTGCTGGGACACCTGCACCATTTCTTCATTTCTGACCCCAAAAACCTGGGGAAGATGAGGCTGCTCTGTGACAATACTGCTACAAACCTATTTCTGTAGAAATAACAACAGTAGTAAAGTAATGTGTTCTCTGCAGAGGCTTTGCCAAATGTAATGTTGTGACTGGCTATTTATCAGAGCTGGAGGTTATTTATCTGTGATGTTATCCATACTTTTTTTTCCCCAGGAAAAAGACATTTCTGTTAAAGCTTTCTTTTATTAAAACCCAAATCTCTACAGAGCTCTTCCACTTACAACATGGGAAATTTTTACCCAGTCCTAATTTTTCTTTATCTAGTTCTGTAGACTTTATTTACCTGGTAGCATTTGTTGCCATATGTGATTTTTCAGTCCTACTTAATTCAAATTATAATTAAGGCACTTTGGAGACTTGGAGTCGACTCCCACCTTTGCCAGAAATTGCGTGCTCTCAGTTTTTGACCTTGAAATGAGGGACAGAAAGAATTCCTGTGTCATTTCGTGAGATTAGAAGATGATTTTTCAAGGCTTTACAACTCCCATGCCTCGTGATATGTGTGTGGTGCCAAATGTAACAGAATTTCCATTGTTGGTACTTCTCTGTGCTGTGGTAACCTGAGAAATACTTCAATAAGGTAGGACAGGGCGTGCTTTCAGTAAAGGGTGAAAGCGAAGATGGCCCTTACCTTTCCTTGGGACTGTTCCGTTAATTATTGTTGATGAGCTTTTTAGGGTCAGGATTCTCACAATCTTCTTTCAGAGATGGGGACAAAAGTTGAGGACAGAAGATGGCAATGGATTGCATGGCCCCTGGTAGTGCAAGAGGTTTGGCATCCCAGTTTGGTTTGTAGTATTGATTTCACTGCAAAGTGATTTCATGGCAAGCAGCTTCTTACTGTCAAAGGTACTTTCCATCCATGTCATAAATTACAATGAGCTTTGACAAGTCCTTCAAATTTGGTTTCCTCTCTCCTCGGCCCAATGTGTTGGAAAAATGGCTTGATGGATATTTTGAAAGTTGACAGGCTGGTGGATCTTTCTGAACTAAAATGCATTCTGGTTTTAGTGGCATCACAGAAACCAAGGGGGAAAAAAAGGAATTATATGAAATATTATTCAAGGATTTTTTTTCTACAGCAACGAACTACAAGCTTTTGAATATTATCTTTGAAGAGAGGAGAAATCTGGGTTTAAAAACACAATTCTGATAAAATCAGTGAAGCTCTGGTAAAAATATAACCTGCTGTGGGTTTTAAAAAATATTTTTGTTTTATGACACTTTCATTTTGTACGTATTTTGTGTATTTAAAGCCGTGAGATTCTTATTAATTGATTTTTTAACTCTTCTTTCTCTGCTGCATTAGAATATTTTCCAGTAGTGTGTGCTTACTAACTCTTGAGTATTCAGAAATTGTGAGATTAGACTGTGATTTCAGTTTTCTAATCACTGTTCTTCTTGAGGTTTTTTTTTTTTAAATTTCATTTTTCAAATGTATAATTTATTTGGTCCATTGTTGTACATCAGGAAGATGCCTGTGCTCTTGATTATCTTCTTTTCATCAAACCGGAGCACATGTTCTTCATACGAATCTCTGCTTTAATGTCATTAAAATTGCATTTTCCCCTTAGAAAAGCTTTTCTTAAAGTTATAATTTCTTTTGACATGAATTTAATGCATTAACATCACTTCTATTAATGTAACTGGATGCAACATATAATAAAATCCAGTGAGGTCAATGCCTGGCAAGGAATTTTACAAGAAAAGGCATTTGAAATGTGATGTTTGAAAGTATGTCTTTATTTCCTTATCAGCAGTTCTAACAACAGTTTGGCCCAGCTGACAAGCTGGAGTAGACTCCTCAATTTAAACCTTAGTTCTAATATCTTGTGGTCTTCTTTCAGCTTCAGCTGCCTTCCTGCTGAAGGCAACAGCCTCCAGAAATGGGGCCTTTAGCAAGGTAGTGAGTCAGGGCAAGGGGAATCCTCAGCATTTACTGGGCATTTCACCCAAGCAGAATCTGAGTAGGAACATCAGGGTGTGCCCCATTATCCAGGGTAATAATGGTAATAGTTCTTTAGAGGAAAGCAGCATGTGTTTCCCGGGAATTCGCAGGCCAGGACATATCCCTGTGGCTTTGAGCATGGAGTTTTGGTCGAGACACCAGCATTGTCCCCTGTGCTTTTAGAAGAGTGTCATGCCCTCTTTAGTATCCATCTGGATGAGCAGGAGAAATCCAGATTGGACGAGTGTTTAATTTGTCATTTGAAGGGTGTCATTTCCTCATCATAATGCTGACACACACAGAGCCTTCTGGAGCTTGGTTTAGCAGGGGGGAAGGAGTTACCAGTCAGCAGTACCAAAACTTTGTTTCCAGATTTTCTTTCTTAGTTTCCTAATTCCTAACTGAAAGGTTCCTAATTAGATATTCCTAATGTGTGGAAATGCAAATATGAAACACTACTGAGGTGAAAGGAGAAACTTCTCCTGAAGCTGGTGTACTGGGCTATCAGCAGATGGAGAACAGAGTCCAGGCCCTGATATGTGCCTGCTGGGAATCCATCTTGTGCTGTGCTTTCCCACTCTTTTGCTTTGTAAATCTAAATGGGGGCTTTTCTTGGGTTTTAATTTCTTGATTTTGTTTGTTGCCTTGGCACTGCAGCTTACATGGCTGGACAGTTTTCACAAAGTCCCTTGCGAAGTCTCAGCCTGGTGAGGTGCTAATTAAATGGAAGTTGTTATTAAAGTGGGAGAGGGAGTGAGAGTTCAGGGCTACCTTGTTTATACACTCGTTTAGATGACGACTTCAGTGAAATGAAACAGGAATGCTTCAGACACTTATGAAATCACAGAACTTCTGCTAACTCCTATTAGATAATTCTCAAAGCTTCATTGATTCAGTCGGGGCGCTCCTCAAATGTCAGGGATGGATCTTAGGTAAGATCTCTTCAGTCTCCAGGAGTGTGTAAAAACAATAGCAGCTCCAAGGTCTTGGGTATAGAGCCACTGCCTTCAGCACAGTGAAAAATTTCACCAAAACTGTCCTCATCTTAACTCTTCTCTTTTTGTAGCTGCTTTGTTTCATGCTGCTGTTACCACTCTGCACAATCAAAAGGGCCTTGTGACTGCCTGCTATTGAGAGGCAGCTGAAATTCTAAGGTCCCAGGAAGCTATTCAACAAATGTATATATTCATATCGCTAATCTCCTAACAGTTCTGGGAATTCTATTTCACATTGGCCTGTATATCTTACTATATATATTCATTTAAGGTCACTTAGAATGCATCACCAAATGTCATGCTCTTAAACTTGTAATTGCAATCGAAAGAGGGTTATTTGTTTTGAGTCCTGGAAGGAAGAGACACAACCCCTTTTATTCAGCTGGTGCTTTGTAAACAAAGCTTTACCTTTGGGGTAGTCAATGTAATGTCTTTAGATGAAGATCACAACTTGTTAGGTGGTAAGAGAATCAAGTAAACACCCTGTACTCTGAAAGCTTTATGTAAAGGACTTAGGTGTGGGGGTTTTTTTTAATTACTGTGTTTGTTAAAATTGGTTGTATAGCTTAATGCAAAAGCAGGTGAAGTAAGAAGAGTAACTTTGTAAACTGCTCAAGGGGCATGAATTTGTCTTTCCCTGAGGTGAAAAATAAGGAAGAAAAATGGTAAACTGATTACTTTGGGTATTAGTTTTGAATTTGCTTTGACTTCTGGAGGAACTTTGTCAGTTCCTGGATTCATGTTTGCCATGCTGCATTTAAAAAAAATCCAACAATTTAGTATTTGGTTCTATATCTCAGCAGTATTGGGAGCACTGGTTCTGTAACAACCCTAAGTTTGGCTGAACTAGCTTTGCTACATAAAGACTGGAAAAGGTGACACAGCCCTTTTCTGAAGCTGGAACAAGGAGACATGGAGAAATCAGAGGAAATCAGAGTCAGAAAATCAGAGACAGGACCCAGAGCAGAAATGAAGGGTCAGGACAGGGGCCTGAACAGTCACAGATCTCTCAGCTTCTCCTGAGGGGAAAGAAGCTTCATAAAGTCTGCTTCCTCCAGTGTGACTTGCTCCTCTGCCTGGGTTATGCATCCCAGAGGTGATGGTGGCTATGACCTCAATGATGAGACAAAAGGGGCTTCACTTGCTGTGGTCTCTTAGCTGGAGAGGGTGGTTCGGCCGTTTGTAAATAACCCTTCAGTGTTGCTGCCTGAGAAGGGCCTCTTCCCTTTATCTGCACCATCTAAGAACTAAGGAGTTTTATTCTGGCATGTTAGGAAAATCAGTGTAGGCAATAGGTTGGAATGTCACAGTCACAGCATGTCGTGTCAAAAGCCAAAAACAAAAGTCAGATGGAATTTGGGAGTTCACTTTGAATCTGCCACCGTTACCAGAGTTTGGGTCTTGCTTTCCGATGTTCCCTGCTCCCTCCAGGACCTGCACCTTTCCATCATCTTGTCTTCTTAGTGATGGATATTGCATTTGCACAAAGGAAAAAACCCAGCACATTATAGTGAGAGAAGGCCCAGTAGAGTTTTTTTCTTCAACACTCTTTTCAGGACCTGAAATCTGGTAGATACAGGGCCCAGAGCTGTTACATGAGGACAGGATCGATTCAGTCAATCAGAGGGAAAACGTACTGTCAAGCTCCCAGACCTTTAACCTGCTCCTTAGAATTATTGGAACTCCCAAATCTCTTTGCAGGCCTTTTCTATTAGACAGATATTCCCATGTTTTGATTTTTTTGCTCCAGAAGTAATTTTTTTTATAATTACCTTCATTGAACTGCACTTACCATCTGTGAAGTGAGAGGCACTTAAATGATTTATTAGCCTGAGTTCCTAAAATGTGCTGAACAGCATGGGATTGATCTTGGCTAGTGACAACCACGGGATACATGACAATGGGTAGGTGGCCAGTGTTTGATGGAGCATCGTGCTGTGCTGTGGGTCTTGCTCTGCGGGAGTGTGTTGGCTCCCTTCCAGTTGTACAGGAGATCGATAAAAGGCAGGTGTGCCTTGGCTCAGAAATACAAAGAAATGTCTTGAAGCAGAGTACTCTTCCTGAAAAAAAAAATCATGGGGCACTGTACCTCTTGTTTCTGAGATAACTCCCCCATAAAAGGCTCTAAAAAGCTTTTGGCAGCAAAGAAAACCTTTCTGGAGTAAAAAAATTGATTTGGATTCGTTCTTGTCCCTGTGCCGATTGAAATCCTGAAGGCTGATTTTGGTCCTTATTCTCTTTCTTCTCTTACAAGTAGTGTCCATAGAACATAAGAGGTTTTCACAGGCTTTCCTTTACCCTGTGCAAGGTGGTTAATGCTCAGTGGGGTTTGGCAGAGGTAGCACAGCGTGGAGCACAAAGTGGATCTAGCTATGATCATCGCTGGCAGGCAGTGAAAGGCTGTAGGTGTAAGCACTGCTTGAGAGGGGAATGTGGTTCCTAGCGAAGCAGGACACGGGAAGGAGGAGTATCAGCCTTTCATGCAAGCAAAATCCTGTCTCTGGTAATAGGCAGGGGCTCCTGACTTACATCTCCAGCTGCAATCTCATCTGAGCAGAGGCTGTGAGGCCCTGCTACTCACTGAGCTTCCCCTTGTAGCAGAGACTCACAACTTCTGCTGACCTCAGAACTCAGCAGGAGCTGAGATGAAGCAGCTCCAGCCCTTCACAGGGATGAGATGCCACCAAGCAGCTGATCTCGCAGATGCAAGTGACTGCAGGTGAGGCAGAGCCTGCTCCATGCAGATTGCCTGGAGGATCTTCACAGGAACATTGGCAAGGAAGAGGAGGTTGCAAAGCTGACTTCAGTGCTGAGTTCCTGCTGGGGGTTAAGCATCTGCCTTCCCTCTTCATTCAGCACAAACTGACAGAGTGAAAAATCCGGTACAGACACTGTTAATCTTTCTCTTCCCCACCCAGTTTAACATATGCAGAGAAACATAGGACTGAGCTTAGAAAGAGTAACAAAAGGGATATATTGGTTTAGTCCAAGCCGTGGAATAGCTTGGATCAACGCTATGGTTTAACAAGAGGGCTCCAGACCTGGCTGTGTGTTGCAGTAGTAAACAGAAGCTGTCCTGTGGCTGGCAGCTGGCAGTGAGGGTGACGTGTGAGGCTCTCTGAGGACAGACTGCAGGAGCAGACAGCTCGGTGGCTGAAATTATGCAAGTTGACAGGGATCAGCTACAAAGCCACCCCACAGCGTTTCTGTGCCCCCAGCACTCCCCTGCAGCCGTGAGCAATACAGCCCATGTGTGGTGTCCTGCCTGGCAGGGCAGGCACGGGCACAGGGAGGGCACAGAGTTAAATCAGGCAGCAAATGAGCCAAGAGAGGAAAAGGAGGTGTGAGAAGGTGTTGGAAGGCTGGATGGAGAGGATGGGGTTGGTGGGGAGTTCTCCCTGTGCCTCGGTCTCAGCTTTATATTTGCAAGGTGCTTAAAGGCCTGGAGGTGAGTAGGAGGAAAGCCCCACCATGGGAAGTTCTGCAGGGTGTAGGGTATGATCTGAGCTCCTGAAATTTCTGGAATTTAGCTGCCAGCCAGAGCTGCACAAACTGGCATAGCTGTTACTATGTTTTTACTCTGTGCTTAGATGATATTAATCCAGGTTTTGGAATCTGAGTATCTACATTTACCTAGAGACAGGGCATTCCTCTGTCTTCTAGTGGTTGCTCTTAGAGGCTCAGTTGCACTGCTTTTACTTTAATCAATGTACAACTTCACCTGCCAGACAGTAGATGTTGATGAATTTGTTCCTCCACTTTTTCCATGGTTATCTTTCCTAAAGCAAAGGTTCTCTTGTCTTGCACTACCTGCACTGTAGCTGTTTTTCCTCTATCCTGAAATGCCCTGGAGTTAGTTCAAGCTCAGCTCCGTGTTTATGAGGGTCAGGAGAAGTTAGACTTGGTTACCTTAAGGAAACACAAGAAGAGTACAGGGAAAAGGAAACCTCAGGTCTTGCTCCTCTTTGCTTTGCTGCATCCATATGCCCTAAAGAGCGGCATGTGGCCAAACGGAGTTGGTGAGAAGCAGAGACAGATGGCAACATGTGATCTGGAAGGAACACAGGGTTTTACACCCAGTCAGAGATGCTAAACCAGAGCCCTGAACACTCACGATTCTTTTGGTGCAGTTGACATCACTGGATTCATTATCCAAATATAAAGATTTAAGCTGGCCTCTACTCCAAGGATTAATTTTGGTTTCCTCTTTATTTTGAATCTGGCCTTCTGCCATAAAATGTTATTCCTTCTGACCTCCAAATGAGTGAGCAGGTTCAGTCAGAGAGGACTAACAGCCCAGAGGAGCCAAGCGGTGAAAAGGACAGATATTTCCAGGTGGCAGCTGGGGCCTGCCTTGAAAACTTTAAAGGATCTTTCAGCCAAACCTCAGGTCTTGTCCCTTTCATTTCACAGATCCTCCTCTGGCCCCTTCTGGCCCTGCAGCCTGGGCTGCAGGAGCTGATGTACCAGCAGAGATGTGTTTCCTGGAGAAATTGTTGCCGAGCCATGGTTTCCGGAGTGACACAATCCATCCCACTCCCGGGAGAGTGATGGGCACGCTGTTTACTGCAGCTGGGCCCTTCCTTCCCCTGAGCTGGGTCAGCACCAAGCTCAGGTGAGAGGTGCAGGAGGCTTAGCAGACCCTTCCCGAGCTCGGTGGGCTCTGTGCTGGCCAGGGGTGAGCGGGGAGGCAGCACAGCTGCCAGCTTTGTTCAGGTTTCCCTGGTGCTGCTTGCTGTCCTTGGATTCAGAGGGCTTGGGAGTTCAAGGGAGGAAAAAAAAACAAACAAAGAAGTGAGAAATGGCTGAAGAAAGAGAGCAAAATATTTTTAAAGCTCTGCAATGTCAACTCACAAGCACTGAATCTGCAGGGCACAACCCCGAGTGAGCTGTCTTTGGGAGGATGGCTTACTTGTGCTTAATAATTAAAGGAGCGATCCTTTCCTACTTGCTGCACTAAAGATGAGCGAGGTTTTATCTGTGCCCTGCTAACAGTGCCAGTGACATGTTCATAATGCTGTAGCACGTTTCTCTGCACACGCAGCAGAGGAGAGGGCTCGTGGCAATGGGCCAGAACCACTTAGATCGTTTGACCAGGGGCACACCAGAGACCAGGGAACCCCATCAAGGAGTTGTGTTTCCAGTGTGTAGCACCCCATGTTGTGACGTTCTGTTTTACCCCATCACTTCTGATGACACAAAAAATCATTGCTGTCTTTAGATACGAAAATCAGTTCAACTCAAGCCAGGGTCAAACTGCTGTCAATGTACTCAGATATCTGTTTCAATTTAGTTTTGTCACCCTGTGAGTTGGAAAATTGCAGCTCCAGCTGAGGTGAAGTCAGAATTATAAACTTTATTTGTGAGTATGAAACAAAACTGGATTTCCACAGATACAGGTAGTGTTGGGCTTTCTCCCCCTCCTCTTTGAAGTGCAATCCTACTTCTCTATATTGGTTTTAAATAGTTCTGTTTTGCAAGGCAGGAGGCTTGAGAAATTTCAGAAATAATGCAGGAAAAAGCAGGCTTTCATGCTGCTGCTGTCTGTGGGATTCTGCAGCATCCTGGTGTGATGTGTGGGTGTGTGTGTCCCTGTGCTGTTTTTGTACTTGCCTGCATATACACACACAACCTCTCTCTCTGTATGAATTGATTATGTTACCCAAATACCTCCTAGGGAACTCTCTCTCTTTCTGTGGCCCTGGTACAATTTGTTCTTGAAATTACTCTAGGAATTGTACAATCCTGTGTTAAACAACCCAACCTCGACACAGATACAGATTGAACGCTGATAGGCATTAAGAAGTGGTGTTTAAGCAATTGTTTTTCTGCTCTCAGAATATTTTGTCCTGATAATTCATTTCTCAGGAGTAATTTAGGCCTTTTCTTGGACCAGGAGGAAGACCTGGATGACCCCCCATGGGGTTCCTGCGGATCTGTGATTTTAAACACAGTAAAAACAGAGGTGTTCCAGCAGAAGTGTTCCAGGTCCTCACTCCTCAGTTCCACCCCTCAGACTCAGGCCAGTCTCAGCTCATGGTGCAGCTGCCGTGGCTGCTTGTCACGGATCCATCCCAGGTTAACACAGGTTCTGCAGTATCCCAGAGGAGTTAACAGGGTCAGCATGGCCCAAACTGATGGGACTGCTGGACAGAGGGGATGCAGAAACTGAGGAGACAAAGTGGAGAAGCTCCTCAAAAGAACAGTTTTTCTTGTCAGCGTGGAGAGAGAGGTTTAAAGACAAGGCCGTGCAGAGGTGAGAACTTGGAAGCTCTCAGTTCCCCATGTCAGTCGCCATTTCAAGTGTTGTTTCCTCGTCTCCTGGGGCAGGACACCTGCTGATGTTAACCTTTCGGTAATATACTGCCCACCTTGGTATGTTAACGTTTTACCTATTGTATTATTTCTGTTTTATGGAATTACTGTATTCCCCAAACTGCCGGTCTCTTCTCCAGCTCAAAACACTTGCATTTAGCCTTTGTTCTCCTGATGGCCTAGGAACTGTGTTGCATTCAGCAGTGACAACCCGTGCATGCTGAACATGACCCAAATGCTAGTTAGAGGTGGCAGCATCTCCCAGGGGAGGTACTGAGTGCACCCAGGCACAAACCCTGCTTTTGTGCCTTAATGCTGCTGCCAGAACGCTGCTGATGCATCTAGCATGGAACAAATATTAGCCATTGGGCATTTCTCCCAGAATGTCCTCTCTTGTGCATAGAGAAAATCACCCCATATTTCTCTGGTTTGTGCAGAAATTGAGTGGGTGTGTGTGGGGAGAATATTTCAGGTTGTCTTCTGTCCTCCAAATTTCTGAAATACACCTTTAGCTGATGTCCTCACCTAATGAAGACATTCCAGATTTCTCAATTATTAGATTTCTGGCATTTTGTATCATCGTTTTGGTTCTCATAGTACTTTGCATAAATGGCACCTACTCTGTTTTCTGTCCTGACTTGTTCTGTTCCCTGCTGTATCCTCTGCATGGGGAGACATAATTTCCATGGCTTTGTCCTCGAGGAAGCATTAGCCAAAGCTGTTTGTGCCTCTGCACTTGTTTGCTTCCCTCTGCTCCTCAGTGTAAAAGCCTACTCACAACCTTCCTGGCTTTAACTGCCCGTAAGACTTTTGGGCAATGTAGCAGAGACATCTGTCCTTCTGGCATGGGCCTCCTCCCTTGCAGAAGTGTCCCCAGTTCCTGACAAATCTGCTCTTTCAACCTTCTTCTCAACCAGGTATGAAACCGTGGCTTTTTTGCCTCTCTTTCCAGTCCTGCATGGAGTTACTGGGAGTGTTTTCAGAGAACACTCATTGTCACCAGTTTCCTTTTCCCAGAGCCTGAATTTTGCTTCCAGAATCTCTTTCCTGCCTTTCTGTATATCGTTTGTGCCAATATGGACTAGGCTTTTCTGCAGTTGCTCCTGGAAGCCAGTTCAGACTCCCATGAGATCTGCTGTCTTAGCCTTGGCAGTCAAGTCCCTGTGTCACCCTCCCTGGAGTCACAGCCCCACCTGCTTCTCTTCAGATGGTAGGACTCAGCTGCAAGCCTGGACCGTGGTTTTAGAGAGGAGCCTTCTGTCTGATTGTGGAAGAGGCTGGGTTCCAGGTGTTTGCTCTTGCCTGGCATTCCCTGTTGTGTTGGCTCTCGTGTCTCCCAGACGCGGGCCCCGCTCAATGTTGTGCATTTAAGTCTCAAGCCTGAAGAGCCCAATGGCTGAGTCACTTTCTTGAGTGCTGGCCCGGCTGATTTGAAACCAGAATCGACATTTGGAGTGATGCCCTGATTGCCTTTGGCAGAAGGCTTTGGGTTAACAGGCCACCCGTTGTATATTCTGACTCCTGGAGTAGCTCTTACCAGGTTGTTCTCCAAGTAGAAACCTGCAGCAGACGGGCACCTGGATCTTATGGACAGGCTCCACCTTGGCTGCTCCTGGGAGGTGCCACAGCCTCACCTCATCAGCCCTGTGTGGCTGATGCCTGACACCTCCTGTTGCAGGATGTGCAGCTGGGCTGTGACCTGAGCAGGGGGATGTGTCCAAGGCAGTCTGGCACTCTGGCAGTCACTGGTTTGCTGCAGGATTTGGTTTTCCAGATGTGTGCTGTTTTGGCGTTTCTTACGATGTCCCACTGGGATGTATGGATTGCTGATTTTTATAATGAGCTGTAGTCAGACATACCTAAAGCGGAATATCCGCTTAATCTAAACTCTAAGGTAGAATTTATGGTCTTCTCTAGTTTGCAGTCACTTCAAGGTGTGCAGGGTCCTCTACTTTCTGTGACAAATCTATGTCAGTGTGAAACTGCTGCTTTTTATATTTTTCTTCCCTTTTTATCTGTATTCTGTTCCCTTCCTCCAAGCTGCAGACTATGCACGGAGTCCCTTGCAGAGTCCTACCAGCCTTGAAGGCTCATTTGAATTCAGCACACCCCATTGTCCTGCTGAGTGTTCTATCAATGTGCCAACTCTGCTGTATTAACCCAGGAGCAGGGGAAACTGCAAGTCAGTCAATCCTTGGGCTACAACAAGTTTATTTTATTTAATGAATTTTGAGTCATTTTATGGTAGAACTGGGCTGCAATTCCAGCTGAGCCCTTTGTAGCCTGCACATTTCTCTCTGCTGCACACCCCAGAGGTGTGCAGCCAAAAATGTAAATTAATGAAGACAAAGAGGAGAGATGTTCCTGACATGGCTATTCTTCTCTCTTGCTAGGGCACTGATGCTCAGGCAGTGCTGGGAGGAGCTGCAATATTATCACTTCACTCATCAGAATAACCTTAGTCTTTTTCTTGGGGAGATCTGTGGCAGGTAGCAGTTGACCAGCTTAACATTTTCTAGAATTTCCGTCTCTCTACAAAATCCCCATTTCCTGCAGTATTTTGGTATGCAATATTGTAAATTATCTCGTGAGATATTTTTTCCTTCTAGACACATCTAAAACAACAAAGGGGTCTTGTTGGAAAAAGAAGTCAAGAAACAATGAGTCAAAATCAGAGAGGTGCACAACTGGCATATGCCTGTGATGACTGTGGCCCAAGCTAATTCCTCTTTTAACTTTGCCATGTTTCTCTGTCTCCTGTAATCATAAATAAGTTAAGTACTTTGCAATCTGTGGAATGTGTTTTTTCACATGACCACCATCTGGGCTGCTATTTCTCTGCCCTGTTGTACCTCTCTGTTTGGGTTACTGATAGTTGTCTGTCTGGTACTGTTTGATTTTAGCTTTCTCCCTTAGTTCCTCAGCAAGTTACAAGTAGACACTTTCCCTAATTTTATCCTCGAGGTTTACGCGTCTCTTAGCCCTAACAAATGTATCTGAATTCTACAGTTTATTCCTGTCAATACACTGCGTTTCACTGTTAACAAGTGTTTGTCTACAGGAGGAGATATCAGTCAGGAATAACTCTGGATTATCACTCCGTGGAAGCTCCTTTGCCCTTTGGAAATGGATGCAGAGTGTTTGTACTGTTATTCCAAAATCTGTGCCTTGTCAGGACGCCTTCAGACAGCCTTAATTTTTCTCCCTCCTCTTTGAACTCAGTGCCCTGTGTTGAACAAGCCTTAATTTCAAACCTTCATCAAACCTGCTCTCTCTTTCAGCTGAGATTTTTTCCGGGTGCAGTGGTACCTGAGGTGTGGTGGAGATCCACCTGTCAGACTGGTTGTGTGTTAAGGGCTTCTTGAAGTTGATGGAAACCACTCCAAGACTCCAAGGACAATTGGGGCAATCCCTGAGAACACGGAACCAAGCAATTACCAGATATATTCCAGGCTGCCACTTCCTTAACCCTTCTTTTATTCTATTTCTCATCTCTGTATAATATCAGAACATCAATTTTTTTTTTTCTCTGAGCTGCGTGTTCCATTTGTGGCTTTTATGATTCTGAGAAGAGAACAGGTAATTTTGAACACTGAGTCACTCTCTTATGCCTAACTACAAGGTTTCTTCCCCCCAGCTGAGGACAGGGAGCTCTGAAGCCTCCTGATGCCTTGGTTCTTGGTTTGGTGTGTGTGAGTGTGATGTGCTGCTCCACTTGGCCTTCTCTGCTCATGGGTAATTTGATAAGTGATAATCATGGCCTGCAAGGAATGCCAGCCCTGTCGTTGATGCCACTCCATCTCATGTCTTCGTTTCGTCTAGAAAAGCCGCTGTGTCAGCTACTAGAGGACTTTCTGGCCTTCCCTGCTTAAAATAGGCACTTGCCTCTTCAACTCTTTTGTGTAGGTGAAAGGAGTTGGACAAGGTTTTAAAATTAAATGTTTTTATTTAGTTTATTTATTACATCTCAGGCAATATTTTCTTCATTCTATGATCTGGGAAAAAGGACGTGTATCACAGGCTGCTGGTCTGGGGAGGGTGGAAGCCTGACCATGGATTTAAGTAGAATGTCAGAACTAGAAGTGGTCTGAGATGTCCTTATAGATGAGAGAAAAGGTAGCAGCTAAAAGCACAGAGGAAGCAGAAATGCCAAAGAAGCGTCTGTAAGCCCTGACTTCATTCCAGCGGTGTGAATCTGCTTATCTCAGTTGCCCATCCAAGTAAAAATACGTGCGTTAATTTTTGTTACAAGAAAAGCTGAAGCTGTAAGATTCCATGATCACAGTAAGAGCCAGTTTGGCAATTTCCTGACCACTGCTCTCCAGCTCTTTCCCCTTCTCCTGTGAGCTTTTGGTATCTCTGTACCCCCACCCTTATACTAATTCTTCCCATTCCTGTTTACCCTTTGCCTTTCAGCTACTGGCACCTCACTAATTCAACTTTTGCTGCTCCAGGGTGTTCTTTTAGGGAAGGGATGTGACCCTTGTGAGCCTGGAGAGGTGAGATTTTACTTCACACCCCCGAAAGGCAGACATGCAGATTTTGTGCTAGACTTGCTCCCCTGGAGTACATGGGGCCCCTAAATCTTCAGGCACCTGAACTGACTGTGGCCTGAAGTTTTGAGAGCATTTTGTGGTCATCTCAGTAAGACCTAATTGAACTTGGCTTATGTTATATAATGCTGTGTTATACTTTTGACCCTACTGGGAAGATCTGGAGGGTTTGTCTGCAGTGTAGTTTTGCTCCTGCTCCGTGGAAGTCCAGTGTCCATGGTTAATGGGGACAGTAATGGATAAGAAGGAAGATTCAAAGCTATTTCTTCCCTCTGTGATCAGAAATGCAGGTCCCAGCCCAAAGGCAGCTGTGCAGAAAAAGAAAATCTGCTGCAGGAATGATTGTCAGAAGATGTGTGACAATGCTCACTCCCAGCATTTGTCACTGTGCAGTGATTCAGTGACCTTCACTTGCCTTGATTTGGGTGTGCTCAGTGCTCATCCAGACTCAAACAGAAAACCAGGCTTAGGAGGTGCCACGTGTCTGTCCCCTCCTGGCTGTGTGCTAGAGCTCCTGGGTTTCCAGATTGGAGTTAGAAAGCTGTAGGAATAAGTAGCCTTTGGAGGATGATGCTGGTTTAATATCCTGTTCGACAGCAGGTCTGTTTAGTTGCTTACAGACACCTGGGCTCTGTGGGAAATAGATTCAAACCTGTTGTCTAAGCTCTCTGTTTTACCTTTCTGCACTAACATTCTTCAGGGTTTTAAAAATTCATTAAAGCTTTTGTGTGCCAATTAGTAAGAAGAGCAGATTGCTTTCTCAGGTGGGGAAACAGAAGACGTAGGAAGGAGTGTTCAAGGCTGGGCTGGATGGGGCTTTGAGCACCCCAGTCTAGTGGAAGGTGTTGCTGCCCATGGCAGGGGTGGAACAAGATGAGCTTTAAGGTCCCTTCTAACCTGAACCTGTCTGTGACTCTGTGATTAAGCTCAGCAGCTTCAGGTTTTTGGGTACTTCTCTACCATCCTGCCGTGGTACCAAGTGCAGCACAGCTGGAACAGGCTCCGGGAGGTATTTCGTCACCCGACTTAAATAAACAGGGCTCCGGGAGCGTCAGTGGGAGGGTGCCAGGTTAGCCCAGCTGGGAAGCTGCTCGCAGCCCTTGAACTCAGCCTAATCTGCGCGGCTGTAGGTAACACTAGAGGTCACTCTGTGACCAGGGATGGAGCCTGCTGGCGTTTGGGGGCCTTGGGAAGGTCAGCGGCTGCTAATCCGTATAAATTGCTGCACTACAAGCAAAATTTGTTGCTCATTATGAAGCACTTTGATGCGGCATCGCTTCTATCCTAACTTCAGATGCCAATTTCCCATGGGGAACAATCCCCTCCCTTCAGAGGCGTGTTCATGCGAGCACCCAGGACAGGGCTGGGGTTTTAGCACAGTTTGGGGACATTTCTGCCGTGCTGGGCTGGGCAGCGTCCCCCACGGCACCTTTCCAAGTGGCTGTACCTGCCTTGCTCCTCTCCCGGCTGTCAGCTGTCTGATCAGCAGCGTCAGGAATTCATTTGGCTGATGCTGCCTGGCAAGCCTGGAGGTAAAGATGGATTTAACACAGTCACTAGACAGCTGTGTGCTAAACTCACTGGCTGTGGAACCTATAACGAAAGGATTTAAATTTATTCCCTAATAATCCCTTTTCTCTCAAACAGGTCAGACTAGAGAGGCTGCTGCTACTGCTGCAGCTTTCAGCCTCCCTGGTGTTGTTATTGGTTTCAGGGCTGGTCAGTCAGGCAAGACATCTCATCTTGGGGGAAAGTTTTCCTTTTAGTATTATTTTGTTGATCTCATTTACTTGGGACACTCAAATAAAATTTTCAGTTCCCTGAAATACCTCTGTAGAAGTTATTCTGAGTGAAAGATTCCAGTGATTTCTTCTTCTGCCGCTGAAGAGACTGATAATTTTGGGTCATCTGAACCTATTTGCAAGTTGGTTGCATAGTTAGCAATTAATTCGGGTTGAAAAGTAAGGAATGAAAAAATAATTTAAAAAATAATATTAGCTTTTTCCATTGCAAAATATGCCTCATTTTTACCAATAAATAAATCAAGTTCTCACCCTTCCTTCAGTCTCTGAAGGGATCAAAGGTGAAACACCTGATAGGAGACTGAACAAAATATTTTACTTGACCTAAAGCATTTTTGGGAAGTTTATTTTTTCACTTTGGCCATAAAAGGCAAAGCTTGTTATTTGCAGAGCTTTATTTGTAAGCCTCTCTTAGCTCCTGTGGAGGCCAGGTGTCTGCTGGCAGAGGAGGGAACATGCCCCACATCCCTTTTTTTCCCATGGAACACACCATTAAGGACCCAGTTTTGCTGGAGGTTTCTAATGCTCTTACCAGGGTTTCATGGCGTGGCAAGGCTTTGCACTTCCCCCATTAGGGCAGGTACCTGGTTGTGGCTGGATTCCATGGCAGTGCAAAACATCTCACAAATCTAGCCAGAAATAATTGGGATAACAGGGACTCCTTCAGTCTTCATTCACTCGAGGGTCACAGGACGTCAGATTTGACTTTGCTATTGAAGCCAGCTAATGTACTGGAAATGCCTTCATTTTCCCCCTCTGGAGGCACGGGTTCAAATCTGCCATAAATTACAAGTGACACAGGTTCAGTGGTCTTAATTAAATCCCACGAGGTTATTTTTGTGTGTCAACACTCCCCTTCTCCTCCCTTCTGCAGTGTTTGGAGCAGCTGAAGGGCAGAGAGGACTCCAGCAGTGTAGGTGGAAGTTCTGGGTGTGGTGTTCAAGTGCTGGAGTTGGCTCTGGGCTGGGGTACAGCCAGACCCTGGCTGCGCCTGGTATCAATCTCCATTGAACTTGTGATGTAGTGGATATTCTGCGTAGATTTAAAGCATTCAATTCTGTTCAGGATCATTATTCCTTGTAGGGAGATAACTGGCTATAGAGGATTTCTGTTATCCACAGCATCTCTGCAGCCTGGAATTCATTGATTTCCGATCTACTTTGTAAAGGTGCAGAATAGGGGTGATCAATGCTACAGTGCTGATGTGAATAAAGTGTGTCCCCTAATCTGCATTATCAACAGCCCACTTCTGATATCCTGAGCTGACCTGGTCATGACTGTCTTTTACACAGATAAATATGCTGGCTGTCGCTAACTTGCCTTGAAAGCCTTTGGAATTGGAAGGAATCAGATCCAGTGCAGCTTTTCCAGGGAGTGGCTAGGCCCATTCAAACCTCTTTTAAGCTAATGCTTTTGTAAAGGCACTATATGTTGCTAACATTTCTCTTAGCTTGGATTTAAATTAAAAGCTTTAATTGGTCTCCTGATTCTCCTAGAAGCATGTTTAAAGAAAGAAGAAAGAAAAAGAAAGCTAGGAAAAACCCCAAGCCCCAAAACATGCCATTTAGAGAAGAACTGTTTAGAGAGCAGGTTTTTATTTAATAAACAGTGATCAATTGAATTGATTAACCATGAACACATTACAGCAGAGTTTGTTGTTGCTGCTGCTGATAATTGCAGTTCACGTGCATGAGAATATTAAATGGCTGTTTGCAGGATCATTTTCATGCTCTTCTCATTTAACAGAATGGAGAAAACAACAACTGTTGACAGTGATTTTGGTTAGGACTGGAGCGCTGCAGACTGTGCCCTCAGGATGCCTGTGCAATAACTCTATCAATTGTGGCCATTTACTCTGCACTTCCAGACATTTCTGCAAACCTTGCAGCTGTTTTTTTACTAATTCGCTTGGTAATTAGATCTTATCATGCTGGCTCCATGGCTTTACATAAACTGTAAGCATTTGGAGCTGCCGTGTGAGGCATTTTAGAGTTGTGTGTGTTGTTTCGCGCTGCTCTGCGAAGACCGAGGTGCTCTCAAAACGCGGTAGAGACAGGGAAGCAGTTTTAACAAATGAGTTCCTGCTGATTTGAGAAGGTTTCCATAGAGGATAAGAGTTCCTTCACTTAAATTAACATCTGGAAGCCAAGTGGCAGTGATGGATTCATCCTGCTAGATTCTGAGCACAAACTGGAATCTCTGCTTCTACCCTTTCTTTCTCCCTCCAGTACAAATCTTTGTTTTCAGGAGGAGCTGGGGGCTTCAGCAGAGGTGTTCTACTGTTTTAGATATCCCATTGATGTTAAAGAGAGGGAAGTCATGGTCCTGTGAGCTCAGGGTCAGGAGCTGGTATCAGTCATGCCCAAATAATGTGAATGAAAAAACATGAGCCCTTTTGTGGCAGCAGGTCACCTTGGAATGGCTTCATGCGGTGGTACAGTGGATGTAGGTGCCACTGCAGGTGGAACAGCCTGACTGACACAGACCTGCTGATCTCAGAGGAGAAGGTGCTCTCCTCAGTGGTCAAACATCAGAGCATCTGATCATCTTCCCATACCGAAAGGAGAAGATGAATCATTCCTGTACAAACTAGTGATTTGCAGTGAAACAGTTTTGTTCCATGGCTGAAGACATTAGGGCCTCTAAGATCTTCTCCAGTTTGATCTCTGCGCTGTGGTGAGATTGTAGAACATGTATCTTTGTGATGTGTGTATACTGGTGGGTCCAGCCACACCAAACCTTGGGGCAATGGAGAGGGGGAGGAAATACTTCAGAAAGGAGGTGCAAGGCATCTGAGAGCTTGATGCAGAGCTCACTGTGTGAAGAAAGTCTGCTTGTCAGCCCTGGGCTCACATGGCTAAGCAGTGATAAATCTCGGGTGGTGGCTGGGGTCCTGTGGGCTCATTGGCATGGTCACCTCCTGGCACTGGCCCCACTGTATTCAGCTCCTGGTCCAGTGTAGAACAGGTGCAGGTCCGAAGAGTGTCACACGTGCCCCTGGTGACACTTTGAACTCAAAAGCTTTCTATTTTCAGATCACATATTTATTCTGATGGTTCTGTGCAGTGCCAGGGAGAGACAGAAGATGGTTTAGGTTCAGGGGTACTGTTTACTGTCTCTGGGTCACTTCAGTCACAATCTGTTTTTCTGGTTTGCACTCTGTGTGCTTTGTACTTCCACGGGGAGGACAAGCCAGGCTGGGTGTCCTGCAGAGAAGTGTCCTTGCTCTTAGGAGAGAGGTGCTTGTAATATCAGTGCAGGTCCCATAAACGGCAGCTTTGCAAGGTTTGCATCTCTAGAATTCCATCTAGTTAGAGATGAAACTTGGTTAACAGGACCCCAAAGAGAGTTTGAATGTAACAGATGTCAGTGTAACATGCAACTCTTCTGCTTTTTTTGGTGTTTAAACAAATCATTAAAAAATTTTGCAAGAAAATCTCATGAAGTATGCAAAAATATTATGGGGAGAGGCAGCTTTTCCAGATGGGCTTTGGTGCCTGTGTCTGTCAGATAATACTGGCAGATGTCACCATAAAGGTACTTTTGGCACTTGTAAAAGTAATAGTAGTAATGCAATAGCTGTGAAGGTCTAAAGAAGGATGTGAGGCCATATCTATAGGGAGAAGGGACACATTTTACTGGGTAACTGATATAGCTGGGGAAAAAAAATATGAACCTTTGGGGACAGGAGCCCAATTTTCTGGAAGTTTTCCGGAGTTCTGAAAAGAGACAGCTCAAGGGCTGTACACGTTTAGGCTTTTTTTTTTAAGCAGAACTCCTGTACCCTGTCCTTAAATTGGTGCTTAAAAATTAGTGCTCCAGTGGAGCTGATCTCTTAAGACTGACTAAGATTTCTGGGGCACAGTGGAAGACTGCCTTTGGAACCCCTAGGGCTGGTCCCCTCAGAGGAACTTTTCCCTTATTCCCTTCTTGCCATGAAGGATACTAGTAAAAATGGCAGAGGTGTTCCATTAGAATCATTAGAAAAGTCTGCAGAGGTGATCTTTCCTCTTTCAGAACTTTATAAAAGTTGCTGTAACATGTTTTATGCAGTATCGTCATCTCCATGAAATCATGGCTATAACTTAGTTTGTACTTGTGCCAAAAATGATATTATGAGCCTTTGGGTGAGTTCACTGAATTTACACTGTAAAGTGTAATAATTTCAGAAACAGGCAAATTTGGACCCAGTAAATGTGCTCTACTTACAGCTGTGTTACAGACCTTGGCCTTTGCCAGCAGCCCATGCAGTAATGCCCAGTATGTGTGCATTTCTATCACCTTCAGTCAGTGCAGGAGAAATCTAAAGTTTAGTTTGAAATCTTTAAATCAGCATTACATACCTCACAAATCAATCCTCCAAGTCACTAATGGCTGATGTGCCCATAAATTTCAGGGATGGTGGTGAAGCAGGCACTGCAGGTAGATGGATCTCAGGACACCTGAATGGTGACAGCAGCATATGCCACTGGGATTTTAATCATAGCAGCAATAATAACAACAATAATGTCTTTATAAGCATAGATATATAATTTAAATAAGTGGATTCAGACATGTGGGGTATATATCTGTTCTGAAGAACACAGAGATATTTATTGTGGCTCTGGACAAATGATGATGTGGTCAGACCTGCATGACAAGTTAATTGCCCCAGGAAGTAAATGATTTAATTTGGAGGTAACTCTGTGCTGTGTAGATATCTTGGATCATTTGAAGGGACCTGGGAACTGAGTCTGTGGCAGGACACATCCCTGTGGATGAGGTTCTGGGGTCCAAGCCTGGCTCTTTAATCAGGCTCACATCTCCCCTTCGCAGCAGTGCCGGTGGCTGTGGGGAGGGTGCTCGTTCCTCCATTGTGTGGGAACACGTGCAGAGAGAATTTACTCCTCGGGTTCTGAAAGCTCTGTGCGAACTTCAACATAACGATGCCAATTTTAATCAAAGAAATGTACTGTGGATGTCACCTGCATTTTTATCCAGCTCTCTTTGACAGAAATAGAATTCAGAGTCTTGCTAGTGATAGAAAGGGCAGAAAAGCCCACTCCTAGGCTCATTTTGCTTGCTGTTATTCTGCTACCATAATTACCTCTAAACATAATTACGGGCAAGACAAATGACATTTTTAGCTTTGGTCTTTAAAGACAAGAGTTAATTTCAGGCTTTGACCAGAACTATGTTAATTAGCCTCTACTCACTCCCTTTGTATGGAATTACATCACCCAGGACTTAGCATAGGTTGCCTTTCCTGTATCTTTGAGTAATGAAAGGACACGGCATGGCAACCAAATCAAGGGCTGCTGCATTAACAAGGCCACTTTTCTGCCCATTTATCATCTATTAAAGGTGCACTAGTTTGTAAAGTAACACCACCTTCAGCAGGGCCGCCAAGAACAGCTCCTCATTTATTTTCTGCATGGTTTAAGTTGGAGTTAGACCCACCTTGTAGCTCAGAGGTGACAGCCAGTAAGAAAAAGTACACTAATTGAGACATCTCAAGGGAGAAATAGAAGAAAACTGAAAAGGTAATTAGAATGAGAGGGTTTCAAGCTGGGTAAGTAAAATCGAATGGAGGTGCATATTAGGGGCTGTTACAGATGGGAAAGAAAGTACTTGGAGAATAAAAAAAAGAAAAATGAATATTAGAGAACAGAGCACCCTTTTCACACATGAAGAATAGAGGATAGAGATAAAAAATAATGTAACAGTGGAGATACAGGCTGGGGAAAAAAACCCTCCAGAAGTATGAAGGACATATTTAAATGTAAGAGAGAAAGAATAGGGAAAAATAATAGAGCAGATCAATTACTAGTGCTGTAGCCAAGGAAGGAAAAACTGTCAAATGAATATTTCTGGAGCTGTGGAAAAGCCTCCTTCCTTTGTGGGGGATGTGGCATGTGTTTGGTCTGTGTGGGAGGAGTTTCTTTGGGGGGCTAGCTCAGTATTTGAAATAGCTCAAATGGAGTGTTGGGGTGAATGCCTGCCTGGGCAGAATTGGGTCAATAAGATGTTATTTGGCAGAGTTTGTAGCTGATACCAGACCTTCTTCTAGTGGCTGAAGTTTTAGCCCCTCAGGGAATTTCCCTGTGTCTCTTTAGTGTCCGTAGTTAGGGACAAGTTAAGGCCCAATCTCATTTTTTTCCATTTTAAACTTTCCCTTATCTGCCTGAAAAGAATCACCCAGGTTACCCCAAGCACATTTCCCCCCCCGCACAGGGAAGCTGAAGTCGCTCTGCATTCCCTCACACAGCTGCACACCCAAACCAAAGCAGTCACCTTTTTTGGTTAAGAGTGGAAGATGACCATTGCTTCCCATTACGGTCACAGATGGTTAGGCAGGATTTCTCCTTTTACCTCTTCTAAAGGAGGCAGGAGGCTGGAAGTGAAGAACATCTTCACTGGGATGTAGAGAAGTTGGAGCATGGCTTCCTCTGGCTGCAAGGCAGGAATCATGAAATCACAGAACAGTTTGAATTGTAAGAGACCTCATCTTGTTCCACCAGGGACACCTTCCACTACCCCAGGTTGCTCCAAGCCCTTCCAGTGTGGCCTTGAACACTTCCAGGGGTGGGGCAGCCACAGCTTCTCCAGGCAGCCTGTGCCAGGGCCTCATGAGGCTTGCAGGGTGGAAGTTTTTCTTAATAGCTAATTTAAATCCACCATCTTTCAGTCTGAAGGAATCTAAATCTTTCCCCTTTCAGAGAGGTGGGACCCCAGAGCCAGGACCAGGTGACTTATTAACCCTAGAAGACCCATGGTCTCAGTATCCAGTGGGCTGGAAAGACCGAAGTACAGCTCTGTATCCCAAGGAAATGCTGCACAGAGGGACCTGAGCTGACTCTAACCAAGAAAATCGTGCTTGCACCCTCAAGTTAGGGAGTCAGGGGAAGTCAGAAGGAGTTGTGTGTCTGGGTCTCTTGGTGGGACTGGACCAGCAGTGTTTGTCCCCATTGGAAATTGTACAATGTCAGGTACCATGGCAGATACATCCTGGGGGCGTCCTGTGCAGGGCCAGGAGTTGGACTTGATGATTCTCATGGGTCCCTTCCAATTCAGGACATTCTGTGATTCATTTAAGGCTGTTTACAGTCACTAAGTTTTATCCTTGAAATTAATATCCACTCACTGTGGAAATGGAATTTTCTGAGCCAAGCACAGTGTTTGTGGTTTTAATTGATGGTCTCACTAGAGCGTTTTTCCTATGCATTGTCTCTTTGATTTTTCTTTTATAAGCTTCACTGATAAAATTGTCAGAAAAAGGTTTCTTGTTTCATAGAAGTTGTATTGGACTCTGCTTGAAATTTGGAAAACTTTGAAGCTGTTAATAACGCTCTGACTTTTTTCAGCCACTAAAAATTTTGAACACTTGAGCAAAACCTGTTTTAATATTTCCATTTTCTTTTGTTTTGTATTTTAGAAAATCAGCCTAGAAACTTTAAAAAGTCCAATTACATTTCAGAGCCTGATTCTGTTCTTTCTGAGAAATTAACTAAGAACTTTTGAAAATCTGCTAAACTGAATGAAGAAAATACACCCCAAAATTAAAAAAAGTAGAGCCTTCATACATTTCAAAGAGCAAAGGTATCAGAAATTTAGAACAAAACAGAAAACCAGTCCATGAAGTTAGACATACTCTGGCTATTTCCCATTATTATAAAAGCCATTTGTGTGGCAAGAATGTCCATGGACAGTCAGGATTGCAGTATTTGGTACTGGATGCTGCCTGAAGAAAGGGAAAAAAGTAAATCTTTGCCCCAGAGTGATTACCCGAGTTATGGAAATGCTGTGGCCATGTACTTCCAGGATAACAAACGATTCTCTTCTTTTCTTTTGCAAAATGCAGCCAACCTTCTGCAGAAGGAAATGGTGGCAAGTTCAGTGGGAAACGACAGAGCTCTCAGTCCCAGAGTTTCAAAGATCACAAACTCCCTCTGAGGACTTGAAAAACAAAGAAAACCCTGTGACAGAGAATATTCTTCTTCATTCATCATTTGAAACTCTGCCTCTAAAAGTGTTAAGAACAAGTTATTTTCAATATGAGTTAGCCCCAGGGGATTTGATAAAAGGCACTTTTCTTTTCCAGCTGGCTAATCAAAAGTGGTCTGCAGAAGACTTTAGTGACTTGGAAGGCAGTTCTGAGACTCCCCCAGACTCAGCAAACTTTCCTGATCCAAGGAACCAAAAAATAAAGATGTGTCACAGGCCTGACTGAGTGGGAGCTGGGAAGACAAGAGTTCATTCATCAGAAAGCCTGGAAATCTCCTGGGGAAAGGTGGAAAACAAATTAATACCTCATCTGCAAGCTCCTATAGGTTCTCCAGTACTGAACTGTTCCAAGTAAGGAAAACAACTTTCATGTTTGAGAGACATTTGTCTCACTTTCACTCCAGATAGTGTTACACAGTTTTCTCTAAAAGAGGGCCAGTGAGGACTTACAGTCTGTCTTTCTTAGGCAGAGCCACCTTCTTCCAGTGCTAAATGAGCATTTACCAGAGCCTTCTTCTGAGGTTGGTGCTAAAGATTTGGAATTTGCAAAGCTGGCTTTCCTTTCTTGGAAGGAAAGGCAGACCTCTTTTGTCACATCCCTTAAAAATGTCCTGTTCCTTGTGGACATCACCAGCTGGGGATCCACTTACAAGCAAGAAGATGGATAGCTCTGAGGAAAAGCCAGCAGGCACCAGTGACTGGCTTCCAAATCAAGGAATCCTAAATGCAGAAATTGTTTTCTCTCATGTCAACAGTTTTGTTATTTGCTTCCTCATGCTGCACTAGGGTGGTCCCTTAGGCTTGTGTCCAGTCAGTGGGACTGGAATCAATGGGATTCATTTGAACATATTTTGATTTCTTCCAGTATTGGTTCGTGTGATCAAATCACTAACACCACCATAGATGGCCATGGACATATATGTATATATATACATACACACACAAATCCAAATTAGCTGTTTTATTGATAAAGATCAACGAATGTGATTCCATCTTCAGTCATCGTTGCTTGGTTACACTCACGAGAAATATGGATTGGAGCAACATGTGTCAGAATAGACCCAAAGTATTTCAAGGTTCACTTATGGTCCAATTTAGATTTAATAATCAGGGAGTTGCTAAATGAACTTCCCTGTTCTCCAAGCAGACAACTGCCTGGCAGGGGCTGTGACCCTGTCACCAACCTGCCCTGGGTAACATTCGCTTTGTGTGGAATTTGTGAGCCACATTCCTCAAAGTACCTCCTTTTTCCATCTGTCTCTTGTTATCTGTGTTTTTTCTAGGGAATTTCATCAATTGCTTCCCAATGCTTGAGTTCTCCTCTTTGTTTGGGTTTTACTTCTTATGCACAATCATGTATGGTATGTATGTAAAATATGTCTCCATGTTTGTGTGTTTATTTTCTCCATGCTCTGATGTTACTGTCTCTGTCATGTCCAGACCTAGGCAGACAAATGAGATGAACAAATGGAAACCAGTGTCATTAAATGCCTGCCAAGGCTTCACCCAAATGTTGTTAACAGGTGGAGAGAACAGATAACATGTGCCCTCTCTGGCTTCACTGCTGGAGGGGGACACACACAATAGGGTTTGATGCCCTTCAGCAGATAATCTTGTGATTTCTCATCTCATCAAAAAACCTGTCTGGCTTTGAATTTCTGCTTGCCCTTTTGAAAAGTGTAGCTTAAACATCATCGTTAATTGGGCTTTACAGTCCGATAATAATTACTAATATTTGGCACCACTGCCTGTCAGCCTGTTTATTCCCAGAAACCTGACTGCCTTAGAGCTTCTGCCTCTCTTTTCTTCTTTTTTTTTTTTCCTAAACAGTGGGAAAAGCCTCTGAATAATTCATCAAGAACCTTTAACATTATGAAAAATATAATCAGCTGGCAGTGCTGAGGTATCTTATTTCTACAGGATGCTAACTCAAGTATTACAAGTGACTGCAGGA
The DNA here is from genome assembly GCA_013398015.1 of Oreocharis arfaki. NCBI lineage: Eukaryota > Metazoa > Chordata > Aves > Passeriformes > Paramythiidae > Oreocharis > Oreocharis arfaki. The sequence goes on along the minus strand of VZRR01010446.1, from coordinate 738,390 downwards.
TTGATGCCAGAGCGCAGTAGGTGTGGATACACAGAGTCCTCTTTGTTCGAGGCAGTCTCAGCCCTTGTGGAGGGCTCTGAGAAGGCTGGGTATTCCTCACCATGCCTACCTAGTGCCAATTAATAATTTAAATCCATTAATCGGTTAAGATGAACACTTAGTGTTGCTTGACTCACCACCACCGAGTGGAGGGGGTTTTCTGGGTTAAGTAAAAGATCTTAAAATTTTGTCTTCCTGAGGGGGAGCTGGGAGCACCACAGCTTCCTTCGTGAGAGGCTTCAGTTTTTATTTGGGAGGTGGGGGTGGGTGTTACTATGCCAAAAGTGCTTAAGTAAACAGTAATATCCATACATCATAAGTAGATGTCTGAGAATATTAGCTGTTTATTTCCCTGACATACTCTGAGGAGTCTGTGGGGGGCTCTTGCAGGAGTCAGGACCTCGATGTAATATACAAGCTTTGATTCTGATATTTCCCTTGATAACTGTGCTCTACCATATTGGGGTCGGAAGTCAGCAAAGGTTCATTGGCTGTTGTAATGCTCACTGTCACCAGTAATAAGTACAAAGGACTTGCTTTAAAAGCTGGCTTATAAAACTTTAAGGAAACTTGGATTGCTTAAGTGAACTTCCAAGGCTCTTCAGGGGCCAAGTGCACTTTGGTTGTCTACTTATATTAATTTCACAGAGTTTAAAGGGTCAAGCAATGCAGTTGGTGATGCTTATTAATTTATGAAACACAGAACCGTGCACTATCTCGCTTTGACCACTTTCACTCTCCTCTTAGAAAATTTAATATACATTAAAGCTTGCTAGACAGGGGCGCCCTAAAGGATTAAGCCCAAAGTTCACAGCTGGACTAAAAGGTTCAAAGACGTTGGATCTGCAACACTGATTTGATTCCAAGTGACGTTCAAACAACAGAACCAAACCGTAGACGTTTGAATGTGTAAGGAAACAGCAATTAGAGGAATACCACAGAACAGCAAAGGATTAGGATTTATTTTCCTTAAAATGGTAAAACTGATTATGGCCTTGTTCTTTCTTTCATGGGGGGATGTGTTTGATCACATCAGCTTTTGGGGTCAGTGGTTGTCAAGAGGATATTTTGGTGTTGCAATACAGCTTGCCAAGCTCTGGAGGTTCATGCAGACCTAGTAACTTTACAGAATATATTTGATTGCTGTGGTGATGTGAACTGAGTTCCGGGTAGGAAAATATTAGCCAGAAGGGAAGAAGGAAAGGAGGAATGGATAACTACTGGAGAAACAGGGTTAGGATTTAGGAACATGACGTAATCCTGTTCAGGGGTATCTCTGCATTCTGTTTACTTGCCTTTGAATTGCTTTGGTGTCCTGTCCAGGGGAGATAATTCCAGAAGCCATTCACACCCAGGCTGCAAATTTGATTCTGTGTTCAGGTGACAAAGGGAACGTGATTGCAAAGCTACTGGGAAAATTGGAAACCAAATTGGCCCTGATGGTTGGTCTGCGTGGTCTCCTTTTGGAGTCAACAAGAGGGAGAGGACAATGAAAGACAGGGAAATGAAGAGTGTCCCACTGTACAGAAGATGAGTTTATTTAGCCAGTTTGTAAAGGAGGAAGCAAATTTCATGTTATGCCAGGTCTGATTCCTGAGGCCCCAAGGAACCTTGAGGAAGCAGTTGTACTTCACTGCAAATTTGCTGTTGCAGAGACTCCAAACCCTGTAAGGGAGTCCCAGTGGTGGAGAGTGTTTACATTGCAGCTGGGCCCAAAGAGCCTCAGATAAGATTGTGGGGCCCTGTGGAGCATCACATGCAGGGAGATTCTGTGGCTGGAGATGATTTGTAGCTTTTATGGGTGAAAAAGGACAAAAATGTGGAGGAACAAAACAGCCAGGAAGAATTTTGTGTCATCTGTGGCACTTCATTTCCAGCCAGAGAATAGAACTCACATGTCCAGGACTTCAGCAGCCTTACCCTTGTATTTTAAACAGAGAGAACAATGCAGAAAATCCCACAGGACACATGAGAAAGGGGGTTGTACCTAATCCCTTTATCATTTCTTAGCATTTGCTTGCTAACAAAATATACTTTTCTTTAGAATGGCCTCTGAGATTTTATACTACGGGGTATTTGGTTTAAAATGTACTGTAACATTCCTTTTTTAAAATTGTTCAGATCAGCCTTGAACACTCAAAGAAAAATCTGCCTGCTCTGAATATTGCCTGAGGATTTAGAAAGGTCTTTCTTGGAAACAGAAGAACAAGATGAAACAATTATCTGTAAAGCACGGTAAGAGAGAAAAAGAATAAAGGAACGAGTTATGTTTGACTTGTCTTCTTCCAAGAGATGGGGTTTTTTTGGTTTTTAGAGTAGACTTTAGATATGGGAGATTTGCAGTGTCTTGCAAGAACAAGTTTCATAACACAAGCAGTTTTCCTCCTGCTCTGGTAACTTGGAGACCGAAGAAAGTCTTTGTTTTGGCAACTTGGTTTGCAGTCAGACTGTGTTGTTTGCTGCTTCAGTTGTAGGAGAAACTTTCCTAATGCCAGATGTCGATCAAATAAATGTTATCTTCCACCTGAGCAGAAGCAACACTAAAATTTCCACTGTGTTATTAATAAACAAGGAGCCAATGGATGGGAGAGCAGTGGAAACCCTATGATCACTTACTCTGAAGGGATGATTGTCAGTCACACCTCGATGGCATCTGCTTGCAGATATAATGAAGAAAGATTATCATTGCTGTAAGTGACTGCAGTGACTCTGGTCAGCAAATAATAAAGACATTGTCGCAGTGATCAGCCCTGCCTCCCGGGTGCTGACACTGTTAAGTGATATCTCACTGGGATTTGGGTCCTCAATTAGGTAACTGCAGTTGAAAACCAGAAAAAAAAGACCCTTCTTAATAATTAATTTCATGCCATTCTCTGCACTTCATGACTGAAAACTCAGTCATGAACAAAGTCAGCTTATTTGTGCGCTGATGAGTTAGAGAAGAGACAGTGAAAGTCTTTAAAGCAAAGACCTTGGTTTAGTAATGGCAATGAAAAATGTTGGCAATATTTGAGTTTCTCCAGAGCTGATTTTGGAACCTGATGGGGTGAAGGAAGAATGAGCCATTTCCTGTGTCCTTTGGAAATGTAGAAATAAAGTATTCTTTTAGTATTCCAGCTCTTCCTGGGGTGCTAGCTGCTGTTGGGAGTTGTACACAATCCAGAATCCTTCTGCGCCTGTCCTTACCTTAATTTGTAGCTTCAATTAAAGGGGTGTGAAAGGAGCTTGGATGTATGGCCCCATCTGCATAGAAAGGTATAAATGTGAATAATAAAATGGACCAGCACAGTCCTGATAGAGCTCAGCCAAAGTGAGAAGTGAGGAGACTTCAAGACCTGCTTCTCTTTTATGGATCCAACCAAGCATCCCAAAGGCTGCCTTGTTTATCTGCCAGTGACCCCTGGTTCTCCTGAGAAGGCTACTTCAGTATCTGAATAGTTTTCCAAGACCTACAAAGCAGACTGGAAAATATAAGAGGTGCGAGGGAAGTTTCTGACTTTTAAATCTTTTTACCATCCCCAAATTTGTGTTGTGGTCACAGGTGATGCAATACAGAGTTGATAAATTCACCTGCTCTTACATCAGACAAGTGTAAAAATCCTAGGTTTTGCTTTGTATTTCTTGCCTTCCCATATTCCATCTCAGTCCAGCACAAAGGACTAAACCCTGCTGAAACAATTCATCCCCAGGGACTGGAGGCTTTTGTCTCTAATGCACAGATAAAAGTCAGTCATATCAGCTGCAGATGAAATCACAGATGAAATCTTACTAATTAATTGCGTGAACTTTGTTTCTGCCTGGTTTGAGATTCTCTCAGCCTTGCAGAAAGATCTGGGCACCCGTACTGTACACCTCAACGGGGCTGTTGATTTTCCAAGGAAGACTAACAATTTTTTGTGCCTAAAATAGCCCTGCAATTACTTCTGCTCACATGGTTTTGCTGTTACAAAATGGTTTCTGAAAACTGGTTTTGTTCACACGTGATTGAAAAGATGCCCTACGTTGTTCTGCCAAGTTAGGCACTGATTCAGGTTTATGACCATATCATTAATATTTTAGTACTGCATCAGTAACTAGTTGCTATTAATATGTAGTGAAACGGTGATATAAAAAGGGAGATGTTCCCAATCATTTGGCAGAATTTGCATTACAGCTGGATGAAATTTATAACACATCTTCTGCAACCTACCAGTCTGAACTCCTGTTATTAATTTCTGCTGTGTTTATTTCTCCTTTATGTTCACTTTGGGTGATATTCTATCAAGTTTCCTGGCAAGCACCACAGTGGATATAGCTAATTTCAGCTGACTGCAGGGGAAGGACTTTGCAGAAAGTGAATTTTGAATTAGCACTAGTATTTGCAGAAAAAATCTCCCCCTAAGAAGCCTATTCCCCTCGGCCTGGCATCAGCAGCACTTAAGTGCATGTGAATGGCCCTATTGACTTCAGGTAGGCAGCTGTTTAATTACCTTCCTGAATCAAGGCCAGCACCAGGAAACAAGCTCCCAGCACAGACCTGGGCGCCTCATCTCCCAAATGCCAGACTTCTGAGAGTGACCCACGGACTGTTTGACTTGGTAATTTGGCAAATCCTTTCCAGTCGAGAATAAATTTGAGGAAATCATCATTTGACGCACCGAGAGGTGAAATTTGTGCAGTGTATTTTTCATGACGAGGCAGCTATTGCCCGGATTTATTCAGCCTGCTTGGCTCTTCCTGTTCCAACAGTCCCAGCAATCACATTTTTTTCCCCCCACGTTTTATTTAGGAACTGTGAGATGACAGGTCTCTTGCCTCTCTAGCAGGAAGGCGGTGTGCTGCACGCAGCATGCTGCACGCAGGAGCAGGAGGATAAAGAATGACACGCTACTCTCTAAGCTACAACTATTTTTTTTTGCCGGCTCGCATCTGCTCTTGTCCCTCTTCTGTTCTCAGATCACTCTTCAGCTTCCCTTAGGAATCCAGCTGTGTCATCACATTGTGTGGCATCCTAATATTTCATACTAAGCTGTAAGCCAATTAGGAATGACTACTTACCATGCTGAATCATAGGAAGAGAAAAGGATAATGTGTCCTTCATATAACGAACCTCCTCTTTTTTGGCAAGACAGATCACCTACACGTTATATTTATAAGCCCTGTGGCTTTTCACTCTACCCAATTAGGGTGCAGCTTCCTCTCACACTGCTGCAATATTTTAAGGGACTTATTTACAGATGGATGCTTATTGAAAATGCTGACCTGCTACCATTGTACCTCATGGCACCTTTCATCTTCAGAGACTGAAACACTGGACAAAACTTGATGTTGTAATCACCTTTAACAGGATGAGAACACGAGTGCAGCAAAATATAAATACCTTGTCCTGAGTTCCTAGATGAACTGGTGACCCTGCATGAAGGTATAACATTATCACATGCTACACAGGGTTCAGGGAGATGTTGATTAAAGTCAAACTGTAAAATAAAGCCTGGTAACATCTAAAAGGAAGAAGAACAAGCCATTGATGTGTATTTGGGAAATGCGTGAAGTGTTTAGTAATCAGCATCAAAGATATTAAAATATATTTCCCATGCTGAAGTAATTAATGGGCTATTATGCCAGGTGTCTAAGCCGCTCAGGGGTCTGGGATAAATTGTGTTCCAGCAGAAAATGCAAAGTATGATTTAAGAGGAATGATGTTAATTGTAGTGGAGCCTTTAGGATGCCCGTTTTCCTCCAACTGGTGTTTCTTTTTCCCAAGCTGCTTAAGGAACTATTGGTAGTATTTATTGTCCAGGAAGAGATGTACTCCTTTAAATTTGTCTTTAGATCCTGGCAGTGTTGCAAACTGAAGACTCTGGTGACCTGTGGGTGGTACCTGCCATCCTTCAAACCTTGTCTAGCCTTGTTAGTCCTCACTGCAAAGCCAGCAGGGCAGCAGAGAAGCCAACCCCCACCTCAGGTGACAGATTTTGCATGCAGTCATGGCAGGGATTGCAGCCATGTAAGAACCCTGGCTATGGATACCTCCAGGGAGAAAGGACAGCCTTGGATTTGGTTCCCCAAATGCATTTCCCAGACCAAGTCCAGCCATTTTTGTTGCCTCTGCTGCTAGGAGAGGTTGTATCTAAACACAATGTGGGAGACACTGATTTCAGACTTCTTCAGTGATGCCCAGCCATACCCTGCTAGGGTTCAATTTCTTCCTCCCTGTTCACATCCCCTTGTTTTTACTCCCAGATACCTCTGGGATGAACAAGTTCTCCCATAACCTACCAGGACAGAGCAGTGGTGGGACACAACAACATGTGGGGCTGAAAGTACAGAGCCAGGCAGCTGTAGGGGATCAGAAAGATGCCTTTTCTTTCCAGGGTAACTAATCCCATCTGTGCTGAGCCCATTGGAGGGCTCAGATCTATGTGGTGAGCTCTTGTGGTAAGGTAGGACTGAGGATGTTGCACTATGAGAGCTTCTGCAAGTAGAGGATGAAGATTTATGGTATTTTTCTTGCTAAGAGAAATCTCGAGTAAGTTGAAGATGGTTCTGCTGTAAAGGTTTTGTGCTTCATGGGGAATAATGCTTGTTTTATAAACATGGGGGTTTAGAAACCTCTTGGCCTTCAAGAGAAAATTGCCTGTTTAGGAGCTGTACCTTTTGCATTGTTATTCAAAAATGTCTCAGTTAATCATTGCTAAAGGCCTTGCCAGCCTGTGTTGCAAATTCCTTTTTTTTTTTTTAAATGCAGCATGTGCAAAATTTATATTGTTCCTCTTTACATAGATAAGGACTCATCTCAAATGTCAGGGTGGGGGAGGAAAAGATACATGACCCAGAGGGCAAGAACATTGAATGCACTGGTGTTGGACTTGACATTCCCCTAGAATTCCCTCTGATAACATCAATCTCTAGGAGTCCTTCTGGTATAAATACAGAGCTGCTATGCTTAATATATATTTCCAAAGGAATTTCATAGTAATTGGGCATTAAATGATGTCCACTTATCGTAAAGTGTTACTGTTTTTATTAAAAATTATAAATGGGTCTTAGCAGAACAGAATATACCAGATCCACACCACCATCTCTATAGTCTTTATGTTACAATTGTCATTGACCTGAAGCTTTACTGTCTTATTTTTAGATGGTTCATAATTTCCCCAGCTGATCAAATGAAGATTTGTGAGCAAAGAAGGGCACCAGCTGAATTACGTAGTGCCATTGATTTTTATTCTCCTTGTTTCACAGAACACGCTTAAAAATCTTGCTGTCTCTGTGATGGGCCTTATCAGCACCTGGAGGAGCTGGTGTGGCTGGAACACATGGGCTGCACTGGAAATCTCACCTTGTGGAGAACGAGATGCCAGAGCTGGCCTTGGGATGAACCTGCTGGGTGTCCAGGTATGACCCAGGCAGGCAGGATTTGGGGGTCTTTGCCCAGTGCAGGGGTTGCAGTGAACCATTACAAACCTGTTGGCAAAGGAATGAGTGACCTGAGGGCTGCCCGAGGGGAATGGGGCTCACTGCTTTGCAGCCAAAGAAGTGCCTGTGTGGGGAAGCTGTGTCTCATTCAACAGCATTTAAACCTGAGAAATGATGGCAGATATTTCATCTGTGGAGGTGTTCAAGGCCAGGTTGGATGGGGCTTGGAGCAACCTGGTCTGGCTGGTCCCTGCCCATGGCAGGAGGGTTGGATCTAGGAGATGATCTTCAAAGTCCTTTCCAACCCAAATCAGTCTATGATTCTATAAAATGTTGGCATTTCCCTTCTCTACAGACCATGGCTCTTACACAGTGTACCAAAGCACCCACCCACACAGCCTCTCCTCACTGTGACTTTCTAAGCTCTTCAAGTTTGAAGAGCAAAACCAAAGTAAACACGATGAGGGTTTGGTTCAGTCCGTGGGGAATGTTGGTTATTTCACCTTGCTGCTTCATGGCATTTGGGGATGCTTGCACATTACAAATTCTTGAAAAAATGGTTAACTGTAAAATGGTTTCTAAGATTGAACAGAGTAAGGCTTGAAAATTGAAAACTGATATTTATTTGCAAAATTTGACCCAAATATGTCAATTATTTTGGCCCTCCCAAGACTATAAAAGAGGCGATTAGATGTTCATGGCAGAAATGATCTTACAGAACATTGCTACTCTATTTTATTGTCGTTAAACTACGAATAATGAGCCACTAGGAAGTAGGAGGGGAACTGTGAGTGGAAGTTATGGCAAAATTCATTATTTCTGTGTTTGTTCTTGAGGCTTGAAAGAAATGTCATGTGTGGGCTAGACATACACAGCTCTTTCTATCCTTCAATCAAGTCTGGTGTAGTAGCATTTACCTCTTAGATGTATGTTTTATTGGAGTTTGATGCATTATGTCATTCAGATTAGTATTTTGGCTTTTTAATTAGCAGGGCTTCACCATGGTCTGTTTGTCTTTGCTGCTGGTCTCTGCATTATCTGTAGAACACAGACCATGGGAAGATGACCAGGAATGCCTAAAACCTTGTACAAAGCAGTAAATATTCTTTCTGTATTATGAAAAAGGGAACAAACCCTCTCATACCAATACATGAGTTTCTGGTAACTTTCTGGAGTTCTGTCACAGCTGAAAAGGGGAAATGCCAATGTCCAGTTGAAGTGAAAGAAGGTATTTTCTGACCGTGGGAGTAAGGAGAGTTATGAATGCAGCCCTATCTTTGCCCTTTTTGTTTATTGATGCAGCCAGTGCTCACACAGCCCCTGCTTCTCCTGCTGAAAGCCGTAACTGGCCTGTGTGTTCTGGTTTGTATATGAAGTGACAGGAATCACACAGTCTCACTCCACAGACCAAACTTTTCACACAGCTCGGATAGAAATGGGCCCCTGGGGACTCAGGATGCTGCCAGTGCTCTGTGAGACTTTGTGATGGCAAAACCAGCTATCAGTTGTTAATCCCAACACATCACAGGAGACACTTTCTATCTCCTCCTGTAATGTTAATGCAGCTGGAATTCCATAAATCAAATCTCAGCAGTAAAAAGGTTAATAAGTTTACACTATATAATTGAAAGCCATATTGGTGATTAAAAGGATTTTATATATCAGTTTTCTGGGTCACCAACTAATTATTTTTGGTGGCCTGTAATAAAACATAGCACCATAGGTAGATAGAGGCTGTAATCACATAATATATGAAAAAAGCATTCACATTTATTTGAGATGAGGTTGTGTACACCAGCTTGTGGAATAGCCTTTGAGGTATCTCTCTCCTGGTTTGAAGACAATGGGAGAACTGCATGCTCCATGTAGCTGGTGAGGTTCATCCCGAGTTATTGGATTGAGTTTTGAAGTCTGGCACTCTCTCTCCAGGGCTAAGCCCAAGGGAACCAGCTGTCACCTACAATGGAAAGATTCTGCCGAGGCACTGGGGATCAGATTGCTATTATAATTCATTTTAATGCATTCTGCACATAGTAATCATTTATTGGAACAGGATCTTCTGTAATAGGGACATGACTAGCAAGAGACAGAGGCGATTGATCATCCTTGCCCAGAAAGGATAGTTAAAAAAACAAACATCACCCCCCCCTTTCTGTACAAGGGGCAGGTGTGTGTGCATGTATGAGGGACTGGGTATTCAGTGTGGAGATGGGGGAAAATTGAACTCAAAGCTTACATCGAAATCTCTACAGTAAAAAGGAAACCTTCTGTACAAGGGGCAGGTGTGAGCATAGGCATTGTGTATTCGGCGTGGAGAGGGAGGAATTCTGAACTCAAAACTTGAATTTCTACTGTTCTCTCAGGCTGAAATGCCCTTTTTGGAGCCAGAAATCTGGGCTTCAAGTTAGGCATTCCAAACTCATGCTTCTGTTCTGCAGGTTGTATCAAGAAGCAGCTGAGGGCAAAGGCAGATGTGGGGTGTGCAGGTGGATTTGGGGGGTGGGAGTGGTGTTTGCACAAATAATTCACAGGTTACTTCTGTAGTCCCTGGGACCTCCTGTGGTCCTGTGTGAGGTGACACAACCACAGCCCTCGTTATGCTTAAACAACCCTCTGCTGGTCTCTGTTTTGCCTGGTGAGCAAAGGGCAAATAGCTCAATAGGGTGAGTGTTGGCACATCGCTCCCATTGTCAGGGTAGGATCTGAGATGTGACCAAAACCAAATGACCTGATGTTCAAATCCCTCCTGGACAAGGCTTGCAGAACCACTCTGGGGAGCAGGACCTTCTGTGACAACTCTTTCTGTAGTATTTTTTAGATCTTTTAGCTACAGCTGTTTAATTGGCAGATCGTTAACTCTTAAATGCTCATTGCATAACATCAGTGCCATGACATATTATACTGTAACAAGTAAAGGTTCAAGTCCTCTGCCACTAAAATAATTTGCTTGTCATCTCCTATATCTAAACAGGAGCTTTTCTGCACTGAAAAGAACATATTTTTATTCAAATTAAGCTCTTAAAGTGTTTCCTAGCAGCATAGCTACAGGGTGTGATACTCAGTTTTAAACACAGGCTGGGGAGGTTAAAAGTGGAATGGCAGTCGGGTGAGTAATGGCCTGTGAGTCAGCTGCTAAACTTGACTTGACAACCTCCATGTCGCCACCAAGTCAGAAGTCATTTGTGTGACATTTTTGAGGGTAAAGAAGTAAAAAATAAGCTGGTAGTTTCCACTGGTAGAAGGCCATATCTGGGCCTTTTGAACAAAGACTGAGAAGGAAAAATGTTAAGCAGCAATAGTGCAAATGAGGAAAGAGTGAGAATATAAATTGCATCCACGATTATAGGTGGATATCTGCACAATTGTAGATAATTCAAATACTTTAGGTGTGCCCCTGTGAAGTTCAAAGGAAAAGCAATGTGGTTAAAGGGTCTGACTGCTGGAGGGACTGTCCTGTCTGATGCTGAGCAGGCCTCCCTCCAAGGGCTCTTTGCAGCTATAACTTGGTTATGTTTGATTTGACCAATTTGAGGCTGAGAAAGCCAAATAACACTTCTGCAATCTGCTGCTGTTATGGGCTGAAACAACAGAACTGCTTGCCTTTGCTGTCACTTTGTTCAGCCTCTCTCTTCGGAGAGAATTTTGTCACTGGATTGGTAATATCAGGAAGTTGTTATTTTTTCACACATAATCAGCAGCAGAAAGGTCCTGTTTCAGCCTCCAGGTGCTTACAGACATCTTTGTTAAAATTGATGAAGAGAGTGAGAACTGAATGGAAAGAGATGACGAGGTGACCTTGACAAGGCCGAGTGCTAAGGGAATGCATGGGAAGAGAGGGATCTCATGGCTATCCTGGGAAAGAACTTCTGCCTCTGACACAGTCCAGTTCTTCTGAATAATAAAATCACAACAATATCTAGAGGGGAATAATATATCCTGTTTGATAGCATTGATAGCGATAACAAAAAGGAATTTGAGCATCCTCTGTGTTTAGTTCACTCCTTGTGACATGTATGGAATGGTGCCCTCTGGACAGAGCTTCTGTCTGATGTATTTCAGGTAGCGTGGGCAAGGAAGGGAGGATCCCAACAACTGTTCTGTATCTGACCTAGAACAAGAGGTCAGGACCAAAATACGGCCTCTAGTACTCCTTGTCACTGAAATCCATTCACTTCACGCCTTATTGCATAAGTTCAATATACTTTTGGGCTAAAGCTCTCCTGAGCACTTAGCTCTCTAAACTCCCTGCTCAGCAGGTGGCTTATTTAAATGTGGCTGTCAGCTTGGCCAGTGGCCAAAAGCAAATGGCTCGATGCGTGAACCGCAGTGTTTGGGTTTAATCCTGCTCTCGTTCCTGCCAGCACAATCCTCCTGGCTCCGGTGGGGTTGTGTGGGGTACAAGTGAGTGCAATACAGGGCTGTCTGCTCAACTGTTTGTCAAATAAATCTATGGCCAGTCACTTGCATTATGTCAGCTAAACATTTGCCTGGCACTTTTGCATCTGTGAGCCAAGGAGGAATTCTGGGTTGTTTGAAATGAAAACCATCGTTGTCAACTCTCACTTAACCAACAAGAATTTCTTCCCTCACGTGTGAGTAACTTATTTTGCAGCCCACGCCTCGAAGAGGAAATGTAGTGTTTTTCTAAACATCCAGTACAAATGGGGATTAACTGCTTAATTGATTCTTCGAAATTTGGGTCTTGTGACTGAGCAAGCGAGATGGAGGGAGAGGGGAAGCACATGGTTTAAATTAAATATATGGAAAATAACTGCCAAATGATAAAAATATATTTTAAAAGTAAGCAAACCTGTTTCCCCTCTGCCTCTCCATTAAATGTGTCAGGAAAGGGCCTTTACAACTAGGTGGTAATTAGAGAGGAAAAAGCAATGCTGTCAGAGCAGTCAATCTATCACATCCTTTACTGCCTAAATGTTACCAGCAATTAAACAAGTTAGTAGGGGAAAAACTCGACGAGCAAGTTTTATCACAGAATCATCTTGGTGGCAAAGTATGTGGGTGCTCTGATTAGATTCCCCTGTGCAACCCCAAAGATGTAAAATCCAGCCCCAAGAATGCACGTTCAGACCAAAGAGACTATTTTCTTTCCCAGACTACCCAGGCACAGGGAAGATTAGAATGCTAAAAATAAAACAACCTTTCCCACCTCCCCTTTCCTCTCCCCTCCAAAGTCAAATCTGTCCAGGTTGACTGCTCCATTAAATTCAAGAACAAAAAGTTATAAATTGAACATAGGGAGAGCAGTGCCTTTTCTTAAAGTGATGTTTCCTCGCCTTAATGGATTTAGCTATGGCACGGAGTCAGAGAGAAGCTGTCTTAACTAAATCTTTGACTGATTATGCATTTTTTTTCTATTCATACAAGATAGATTCATCATTCCAATTTGTCAAGCTGGCGAAGTTCCAATTAATTACACCAGGAAAAGCTCAAGCTGCATTAGGCCTCTGTCAGGCCTAATCTAGTGCTTCATTTACTGGAGCCCCAAATGAAGAGATATCAGAGGTGTTGTTCCTCTTGGTACTTAATTTGATGAATGCCCTAGCAGCACGATCGGTGGCAGAGGTGTGTATGTGTGTGTCTCTTCATCAGCCACCACTGCTGAAGTAGTCATGCTTTCTCTACTAATTTGAGGGCTCATCTGTATACTGGATGTTTTTTTGGAAGATCTATTCTTCATCGATATGCCAAAAGGCTTCTTCTGTGTGTGCATGTGTCTGGATGCCTCTCCAGATCTGCTGGACCCGATTCTGAGCTCAGTGATGCGATGAGCTGGGATTCAAAGCCTTGTATGTAAATGTAAAGCAATAACAGTTAGATTGGATGCTGCAAAGGGCTGTAAATTTTGACATCCCTGTTGCATGTTTGCAGAGGAAGGGCAGCTTTGCACATTGCTCATAAGAAAGTGGGGGTTATCATCCATGTCCACTGTACAGAAGTGTTCAAAATGCTTGAATAACCTGAATCATTTGTTTGCTAAATGGATTTGAATCTTTGATATAAATAGATATGTGCTGTATCAACACAATGGAGGAGTATATGGAGGTACAGATAGACTCTGACACCACGCTGGTGGGCTGCTATTGACTATATACATCCTATGCTAATTCTTAAATATTTTACAGTAAAGACACTATGGACCAAGAACATATGTTTCTTTTCTGCAGCACTTTACATACGAATTACTCAGCATAAGGTGCCAGAATGCCAATATGTTTAGCTTACTTTTGGCTTTTAACCACTGCTGTGATTAAAGATGTAACTGCAGCAGTGCTGTCACTTTGCACGTAGGTTTAGGTGTCTCAGAAAGGAGGAGGCATTAGCCAAGAGTAAAGTAGCTATGTACTTTGGCTGAGTAAAATGCTAAAAGTCTTCATTTGCCAGCAGTTCCCATGCTGGGTTCCTGAGTTTATTTTCCACTGACTGTGTTTGAGGGACTGGTGTGTGCGATGATGATTTTTAATGGCAGCTATCAGACATGCATATGGTGCTCAGCAGGAGCCCGTATTCGGAGCAACCAAGGAGAGAATTGATGCACTGATGGCTGTACTATGACAACTCTGGAGACAGTTTGGACCTCAACTGGTGCTCATTTTTGGGAGGAATTTTTGTATCTGTTAATACATCAAATTTGCTTCTGCCATTAGTGTGTCAAAATGAGATAAGCCGAGTTGTATGGCAACAGAGATAACACCCTAAATCTTGTCTTAGGTGAGTTTTTTTAAGCAGTTCTCTTTTGCTTCAGGACAAAATCAAATAAAGACATTTAAATCCCTGTGGGAAATGTTGAAGGGAGAGACAGACTGTAGTTGTAATGATCTTTTTTCATACTGCACAAGAAGGCTTTTGCTGGACTTATAGATTTGAGGTTGGTTCTTAAATGTTCTGCTTAAAAAGTCACTGAGGACCAAAACCATATGTTTCTTTTCTACAGTACCTTATGTATGAATTATTCAGCATAAGGTGCCAGAATGCCAATATGTTTAGCTTACTTCTGGTTTTTAGCCTTATGTTTTGTGTTAAGCAGGTTGTTTAAACTCACCTGTTGAACTTGAAATATCTAAAAGCCTTCGTGCAGTCTGGGCCAGAAAACAGTGAGCTCTTGTAGTTTCCAAGGCTCTGGGCTGGGCCCTTGGTTATTGTACTTGTACCCATACGCCATAGGCTGCCTTGGTTTTGCACCTGGCAGTTCCTTTATATTTGCTGGTGTTTGTCTCTGGTTTACAAGCCTGCTGGGGTATTTTGTGAGTGGTTTCAATGTATATTAATGCCAGTAGGTACCTGAGGCTGTCCAGAGCTGTCAAGAGCAATGTACCCACTCTAGGTAGAGATTGTCTTGACTGGTTGCTTTTCATATGCACCACTAAGATGGAGTTGGAGAGAGATGGTGTTGTTCTCTCTGTCCATTAGGGAAATGAGAAATGGTTGTTTGTCCTTCTGCTGAGGAGGCACAAGGTTGGAGGCTCAGTGGATGTGTCCATGGGCTGTCTTTCCCTCTCGTTGTGTGCTGATTTACCTCAGGGCTAAGCAGAAATGTGTCCCTGGAGCTGTATTGGACTTGTGCTGCTACAAATTAAAAGTAACGAAAGGGATTGTACATAACATAGTATCAAAGATCATATTCACCCGTGCTCTCCTTCCTCTGGCACCAAAATGAGGTTCATTCGCTGCTAAAATCCCACTTAACCTTTGAAAATATAGCCTACACAGTGCAATCATCTCACTCGGTGGCTTAAAGACTCTGATGACTCCTGAGTCATTTAGACAAGACAGAAGTGATCTCTTATGGACAAAAGCAGTCCTGAAAAGGCCGTAATCCAACAGAAATTTCCTTCTGCAAGGACGTGACCCAGAAAGCTAAAACTGTTCTTCCTTGGGTTCTTGAATTTTCATCTGCATCCAACAGTGAATGCAAACTCTGCACTAGTTTGGGTCATCACATGAGCATCTATCTCTGAGGAATGATTACAGATGATGAGTTATTACCTTTAAATAAGGGGTAATTAATGCTTCCCACTCCAACTTTAATGAAAGGATTTCCTGATGGAGGCAAGGGGGAAACACAAGGAATATATTGTATCAGTAATGCCCCTTGGGGAGTTGTTGGCACAGTCTCTGGTTAATAATTTGGAGTAACAAATAAATGTGGGCAACTTGTGATACATGTATGGAAAAGGAGGTGTCAAATTATTCATTATGAATTATTCTGCCAGTTCTAATAATAACTCAGCTGTTGAGGAGGAAACGAAAGCTAGATCTGTCAGTGCAGACAGACCTTTTTGCAGTAATTCTATCTCTTTCAAATGGAAAAATATAAACTTCCTCTGAGAACAGAAAATTAGATAAGACAAAAAGAATGGGATCCCTGCTCCAAATCCTTTTTTTTTTAGCGTAATGCACACTAATGGATTATAAAAATGGTTGATTAACGAACAACCGGCACACCAACCAGCTGAAAAAACACATTTTGGCAGTCAGCACTTGCAAAATCCATAGGTTAAAGACAAATTCAGCCTCTGTCACTGCTCTCAATATGGACAGGTGCCCTTACCCAGGCAGGAGTGATTTCATGAAGAAAGGCCAGGCTCTGTGTGTGTGTGTATGTGTAGATATTGCCAGCTATACCTTTGGGCAGATTTTGGGACGCTGTTTACATGTAATACCTGAAGAAACCTGATTGAGTAGCAAACCAGTGTCTGACAACAAGGGAGCAAATCTGGGACTCGAGAGAGATCAGTCCCAAGGCACATCCACAAGTGGCCACATGACTTCAGATGAGTTCTTGTTCCCTCCTTGAGCTTTTTCTCTTTGCCTTCTCAAAGCAGGAGGTGAAACATCTCCCCTTAGTAGTTACAAGCTGCTTTCCTCCTCTCAGATAATGACAGGTATAGATTTTGCCTTTTTTGAGAGGATGGTGCAATTAATTCCTTCCTATCAACCTCGATGCCATTTGTGAGGAATGATGTGTTGAGCCACCAAAAGTTGAAAGTGAGTGGAGTCTCTGGATTCGGTGAGTGAGTCTCTCCCTGGATTTGGTAATTTGGTCCCAGTCTCAAGGCACCAGAGGAGATTTTGCTCAGCTTTTCTAACTCTGAAGACACGGTTAGCACAGCCTGAGCCAAAGCCATCAATCTGAAACCGTGTGAGTAAGAAGAAAATAATTAGAAGATTTTTGTGGGGCTTTGTCATGTTTGAATATATTGCCTTTAAACATGTGGGGGAAAAAACATCTCCGCTATGTGATGCTTGGTCAGGTTTAACACTCTCATGCCAAAGGGTCGGAAAACATTAATACTGCTTTACTGATGAACTCTTTTCTGAAATATTAATAAACTCACCTGGCAGCCTGTATGTCATCCCTGCTTTGCGTCTTGCACACTGTGCTCACGTCTGATTAAAACGTGAGCTGTCCAGGGCAGGACCTGTGTGTTCAGTGCTGGCTTGCTTACTGGTGCTATTATAAATAATTAAGATAATTATAGATTATGCCAGTGTTTATGGCAACTGACTGCTTTGGGTCAGCTTCTCTGAGGACTCCTGTCATCAATGAAAATTTTGCAAATGGAATAGTTTGCAGACTCCGGCGCCAAAGATGGATTACCTGGAAGCTTTCAGAGCTATCAACAATGCACTTTCCATTTGCCTCTCCATCCTGTATGGAAATGATCAGAAACTGTAATTTTATAGTGCGAGTAAATGGGTGAGAGGCATCAACAGTGTGAGTGAGACAGAGGCATTGTCTTTTCTGATGCCAAATCCCAGAATATTAAGAGTTTGCCAAAGGCATTTCAGAGATAGGTTTCCTATCCTCATCAATAATTTAAAACATTCCTAAGTCTCCTCTGCATAGCTCGGAATAAGAGCTGAAGGCATGAGGATGTCAGAAGGCAGAGTGACTCCCAATTAGTCAGGTAGAGTGCTTTCGTGTTGACTCAGCCAGGGCAAGGGTAGCTATAAAACCTGGGCTTAAGTCCTTATAGATTCCTTAATAGTTTTTCTCCTTTAAATCTGTGGTGATTTGTAGGAGATGAGTGGGCAGTGCACCGGGGTGCTCATTAGTGCCACAGAAAAAGCACTGGGGCGGGTGGGTAAGCTGCTGGATGAAGCTGCTGACAGAAGATGGGTTGGAGATTCAGCACCATATTGTACCTGAGCGAGACCCAGAAAGAAGGGGCAGATTTTAGAACCTGCTGGCAACCGTGGCATGACTTGTGGGCATTACCAGCCAAGGAGAGTGTGCAGTGATGCCTTCTAAACTGGGACTTGGTGTTTGAAAACATTGCCATTAGGATTGTTGTACCTATGTGGGGTTTTGAGGAAGTGCTGGTGTTTTGTCCTTGCACACAAGGGTGGGTCCTATTAGAACGTTTTAGTGTCATGCAGAAAATTGCTTGTGGGCCCCTAAAACTGTGAAGGAGCTGCCCTGAATCAGCCAATTTGCAGCAGCTCTCTGGCTGTGTCTATCTGGATGTGTCATAAAACTCTGGAGTGTCCTATCTGACCACGCTAAACGTGTTTATTTACAACAAAGCTTATTGTGCACTAAACTCATCCACATGGCAGGCAATTTTCTAGTGCTTAGGCCACTATTTGACCCTGCTGCCATGGAGAAGGCTATATTAAGTCCAGCTGATCAGGGCTGTCTCCACAGTGGAACAGGAAATTAGTCTCTATAGCTATGTGACTCTGTCAGCTTTTTTACGCATTTGACACAACTCATTTCCTATAATGTGCAGCTTTTTCCTACCATTCTTTCCCCTGCTGTGAGTAACATTATTTTGATATTGCATTCCCCAATGTGGTATTCAAATCCTAAGCTGACACTAATTATGTATTATTGTTTTTTATTTTTTAAAATTTTCTCCTGACGTTACTGACTGCACCTGTTTATGCCTTAGTGTCTCTAAACTGCATGTGATTCCATCCAAAACATGCTGGTTCCTTGCACTTGGTTTGGAATTGTGTTTTGCAGCAAACTTCTACATTTAATTGCAGCTTTGCAGTGCTTGTCTGGCCCAGTGGCAGTGCTTGACTGAATCTTAACTCCTTCGAAAAAGTGTGGATTTCTCAAAGCTGTACCTTATGCTGTTGAGGTCAGATTTTTAAATAGCTTGCTACTAAGAAAAAAGTTACAAGTGCCTTGAAGATAGACATTTTAGAGATTAGAGGAGCTCTGGAAAACTGCAGGTGAAGAGAGAACGAAGAGTAGGGGGTTGCAGGGAAGTGGGGATTTGTTTCCCTCTGTAGGCTCATGTTTCAGCACTGACTTCAGCCATCATGCAGATATTATTGCCCAGGCCTTGAGTTCTTACTATATCTTTATTATTTCTTTATGAAGTCGAGGATCTCATTCAAAGAGGAAAAGATCTTCAGCTCTGCAACTTGGATTTTCAAGGAGTGGGGTGTTCTTAGTGATGCAAGAGATGAGACAGTGTCCAACATGTGGATTGAGTTGTCTGTGTAGGCAAAGGCACTTGGTGCATGCTCCAAGCTCATGGCAAAGGCAAGGCAGTCCAGTCATCTAAGATTAAAACTCTGAGTATTCGATGCTCCAGGTCTTGTTCCCTGTTTCTGTTAAGATGACAGAATTTCATCAGCTGCGAAATACGGTTTGATGTTCAGTCCCTTTGTCCTGCATTTTAAACTCCTGTGAAGCTGTGTCATCCTTGGCAGGGCCAAATTCTCACGTGAATTACACTGTTTTGGGTCTAAGACAACTCCTCTACATTGCAAGGATTTTATCCCTGCTGTTCCCTGCTGTAGAATGCCAATATGTGCCTGTGCTTTATGCCTTGGATTTTACTGATCAGGTGGCTGGAGAGCTGGTAATGCGCCACTGGGCCAGTGGCTTAATGCAGGAATTACTGGAAGCAGCAATCTTGGAGTGCTTTTTATGAGGATAACAAGGCTTTTGCAGACATAAAAAGCAGGAGAAATGCTTATTAGTTATGGGGAAGGTGAAAGGCTTAGAAAACTGATTAGTGTAGCAGTGTGGTCAGATTGAAATGAAAGCTCAGTGGCATAATCGTTAATTGGGTGCTTACTTACCTACTAATTTGAGCTTGGATGTCAGCAGTACTGCACTTCATCTCAAACCAGAGGTCAGGCTTTAATGCTACATCATAAATTACGTAAAGGCACAACACTAACAATTAGATAATTATGGAGACCCATGCTGTTGCAATTTAACTGGGCAAGTTCAGGGCAATCATGACAGGAATAGTGCTTAACCCTGAATCTGCTGCCTTTCTTTCAACCTGACAGCCAAATATATGTGGCCGAGGAGGTACCCAGCTGTCTGGCAGCCCACAGGTTAAAAGCATCTTCCCCTATTAGTCAGATTCATCAGATGGCCCAGGCGAACTCTGAGGCAATATTGCAAAAAACATTAATTATGGTCCAGAAAGAAAAGCCTGTGTATCAGTCTGCAGGAGATACTGGGCAGGGCACAGCAGTCAGAACAGTTTTTGTGTTTAAGGCACTGTTGTGGTTTTTTCATTTGTTTCTAAGCCAAGCCTCTGTATATGTTTGGTTTATTTGCTTTGCTTAAATAAACAACCAAGCCAAAAATAAGTTTATCTGCAAGGATCTCTTTCCATACATCTATGCTGCACAGGACAGACCCACCAAACCTCCCATCTCCAGCGCTGGAGCCATTCCACTGCCCACAGCTTGTATCTGCCCAGCTGCAGTGCTGCTTTCTGGGGCAGAAGTAGCACTGCAGAGCAGAGACAAGGCCACTGCAGAGGGTGGCTTTTCCCCAGCTCTTTTCCTGCTCCAACCCTGCTGGAAGGCACTTTTCCCACATGCAGTCTCCAGTGACTCTTGCCTGTCATTCCCCAGAGCATTCAGTGTGGATCCTCTTGCTGCCCACAGGGGCTTTAATGGGGAGAGAGTTCGATCAATGCTGGACATTTGAACATTCAATCCACAGGAAAGATATTGGAGATCAGGGTGGAAAACACCAGTCAGGTGGATTGAAAAGTGATTGACAGCAGGATGAAATTAATAACGTGGGGAGCTTGGGTTGCTTGGCCATTTGGTGGTGTGGTTTTAGACATAAGCAATGTACCCTCATTGAGAAATATGTAATGAACAGTGGTTTCTGTGGGGTCTTAGAAGCCTACAGGCTTTATTGGATTTAGGCCTAGGACTTTTCTTAGTGCTGTGCTTTTACTTTTTTCCCTGATCCTTCTGGTAATCAGGTAAATTGCTCACACCGTGGTATTTTATTACCTCTGTAAAGACTGGGTTTTTTTTTCTGTGCCTGGCCAGGGCTGAGTAAACTCTGTGCATTAAAAAAAAATTAGAATTGCCCACTGCTGTTATTTTGGCACTGTTTTCCTTATTCAGGACATTTTTTATAATCAACAGAAAAAATGCTCTTTGAGGAAATATCTCCTATTAATAGGAATGGTGTCTTATGGTGTGCTGTGCAGTGTTGTATGCTGACATTTTCATTTTTGGGTTGAGGGACTGCGTGCTTTAGCTTTAGCCATGTTTTGCTTTAGCCTTGGTAGGTAAAATTCCTTCAGGTGCTAAGTGTGTTATAAAAGTGCTAGGAAAGCCTTAGCAGTGGCACATTGCTTTGAAAAATAATCTTACAACCTTTATATATGTGCTGCAATATAGCATGGTCAAGTAATGACACATCTGGTTACCTATTATTAAGGGTTGAGTTATGGTATGCTTTTTGTTTTAATTAGTTTGCGATAAACAAAAACTCAGGGGCTGTTCTGCTCTGGTAGTTCTCATTTTTCCTGCAGCCTTCCCTGCCCTTATGGGTTTATTAGTGTAGAAAAAGTGGAATGTTGTACTTGCAATGTCTAGACTGCTGTGGTAGAACAAGCAGGAGGCTTGCTCTGAACCAATTGTCCATCCTGCGGTGCTGGGGAGCTCTGGGCAGGTCAATGTTACATTTAATTTGGTAGCTAGAGGCTGTGTCCATGCCCAAATTCCCTACCAGCCCTGCAGGATAGGCTGTGTGGGCCACGTTATCCCCTTTTGGGGGGATATGGGGAGAGGAGATGGACTCATTTGCTCTTGCAGCCTGCGAACTGGATTTTTAAAAAATTCTTTTTTCCCTATTGATACTTTTTAAAGGGGAAGACACAGCTGAGTTCTACCATGGCTGGGCTACAGCTGGCTGTGTGAGTCCGAGAGCTGCGTCCTGCAGCAACCAGGAGGGATTTTCTGGCCTTTGGAAAGAGAATTCTCTGTGCAGAGGCATCAGCCCCCACTCCAAGCAGTAAAATCAATCCCATTCTTTGGCTGCCATCCTCCCAGCTCTGCCAGGCCAACGGATGTTGGGAATGGCCACGTTACACAGGGTCATGCTGGGTCTGAATCCAGGCCTTAAAAAGCCTTTAATGGGTTGGAAATGATCTTCAGTGCAGGGGACATGCAGGAGCAGCCTCGCAGGCATGTTGACAGCTTTTCCCTCCTAACAAACGTGACACTGCTCTCCTGCAGCGTTGGAGGGTATTTATTGCTGTACATCATCCACGAGTCCTTTTTCAAAGGGGCTGAAGCCTTGGGTCTGTGACAATCTGATCAGCCCTTCAGACCACGACATAAAAAGACCAGCAGTTCCTCCTGGCAGGCTTTACGAGTAAAAACCTAGCAAAAAAAATTTATTTTGTAAATAAACCCTCTTATGGGAGTTGCAAAGGAAAACTTCGTCCTTAAGGTGGTGCAGACCCAGAGGAGCTGCTCTGTCTGCGCGTGTAGCTCCTGTGGGCAGCTCTTCACAGCTGGCTCCAGGACACAGCCTCCAGGTCAGAGCTTACCCAGACAGCCAGGGACAAACCTCTGCCAACCCTGGAAACTTCACTGCAGTATTTGGTCTTTCTCTGGAAGCTGTAGCTGCTGGCTGGAAGAGAAGGAACTAGACTTGCAGCTCTCGTTTTAAAAGGCACAGGTTTCTGGAGCCAGGAAGGAAAGCTGAGCAGCATAAAGCAAGCGTGCCCTCAAGGTTCAGGAAGCAGAAGGTGAATGAAAGGCACCCGCAGTGATTTCTTTTAGAAGGATCACTTGATGTTTCACCTTTTCATGTGGCTTCCTGACACTGGTGTCAGGACTTTTGCATCCTTGGGACTGGTGCCAGTGTTCACAGAGCAAAGAGCAGAGGCTGGTGCTGTGGTTCACTTATCTGGGCGAGATCCCAGGCAAATGTGACAGTGAAGTGCTGTGCCTGAAGCAAATCAAATGTTTGCACTGTGGATTAAAGGCACAGTGTTGATGAAGCACTTCATGCTCACATAGCTTGGTGCACCACAGCACTGGTGCCCATTCATGGGCTTGATTCTTTATGAGCCGTTAAAAATCCTGGCCATGCTTTAGTTATATCCCTGCCCTCTCACAGAAAATATCCATGAAGAAACTTTCATCCGTCTGTTTGTCTTCAAAACCATGGACTATTCCCACTGCAGTGTCTTGATGCTGACTGCCATGGGATTTATTGCTAGTGGATTGGGAATTGGGTTGAACTGAAGAACACCTGAACTGTACAGCTGGCCAGGCAAATTGTGTAATCTCTGCACGCTGGGACTAAAACTACAGGTCCAGTTTACTCCATATCTGCACAGACCTGAAAGCTGTGGCTTGTTCCTTGCTCATCCCCAGCCTCTTTGGGCTGTGCTTCAGCACTGATAGTGCAGGAGATCACCAGCTCTCTGGGATTTCAGCAACCCCAGCACACAAAGCAAGGAGAGGAATACTGACAGTTTTACTGTGAAAATTTTGCTTGTATCAGTGGTTTGCTATTCCCATGTACAGCAAGGCTCTCATATAAAGTAAAGACCATGTGGGGTCTTCTCTCTGGAGAGAAGTTATATCTCCACAAGACTCTGGAGTTCGGTGTTTCCAAGTGAAGTCATCTGGGTGAACAGCGGCATTGCCAGATGGTAGGAACTGTCACTGAGGAGGATTTAAGTGAGAGAAACTATCCTAGCGAGACCTGCATGTAGTCTTGGCAAAGCCAGAGGCATGAGATCAATGTCTCATCTCCTCTTGCACAGACAGGGTGATTCCAGCCAGCTTTATCACTTGCCTCCTGTGCCCTTCCCTGAATCTTGGAGAGACAGACAGGCCAAAATCTAAAGCTTGTTCTCTGCTGCTTGGAAGGGCAAAAGTCTGATTTCCACCCAGCCTGGGTGTGCCCCACAGTGCATTACTTGTTAGGTTATGCCAAGACTCACTTCTCCTTGCTCCCAGAGGCAGTGCAGCATTTCATGCCCTGTGCTGTGACCCCTCTGTCCAGTTCAGATTCTACCTCTACACGCTGCTGGAGCTGGGGGCTGGGCTCCAGAGGGATCCTGCATGCAAAAGAGCCTCTATAAGAGTGCAGTAACTCTGGCTGTAGCCCTGGCTAAACCCCTCCTGTGATACAGGGTCAGTTCCTGTGGCTCTGCAAAGCCTCACCCAGTGTCTCAGAAATATGTTCAAGGTCAGTGGACTGGTTTAGCTTACACAAAATCTTGGTAGTTTAGAACAATTAATTGCTCGCTTGATATAAAGCTCTGTTTTATGTGGACATTCTCTTGCTTCCTTGGATATTTGCTTACAATCAAATCTGAAGCTTTGACAGCTTTTGCCTTCGAAAAGCTGAAAATAATGTTTTATTGCAGAACCAATTCTGTATTGTGCTTAAAGCAGAGATGTACCACTGTACACCAGTGTGTGACTTAAATGTGCGTTGATTTTTTCAAGTGAGCTTCCAGTAAGTAAATCCTGTCACACAGACCCCCAGCAACACTTACAGGTGCAATGCTGCATGCACTGGAATCTAAGTTACCTTTAAGAAACTTGGCACCATGAAGCTTTTCCATAGTTGCAATCAGTAACAGCAGTGCTGTTGCTAACAGTGCTACTGCTCCATCTGTGACAGAGGGAGTGGGGTATTTAAACTGGTCTTTGGTGCCCAAATGCAGTAACTGCATGGCCTGAGAGAACAAAGTCTGTGTTTTGGTGGTACAGCTGCCTCTGAATCAAAAATCTCTTGACCAGTCTGGCCAGGCTGGGGCTGGAAGTCAAGCAACATCATCATCTGGGGCTTGATTTCATTTCTTGGTGATAAAAAAATTAAGAATTCTCATTGCATTAATGTTTATTTTTGATACAAATGGCAAAACATTTCAGCAAAACAGCATCTTTACAGCTGAGGGATTGAGTAACAAGGGGAAGAAAATGTCAATGCAAGTTAAAGCAAATTTAATAAAGCAAATAAAAACAATATACTGACACTGAAATATAATCTTAACGCTCTGACTGCATCTAACTGAAGCCAGGAAATTCTCAGCTAAGTGTTCCCTCAGCCCTCTTAAATCAGCCCGGTTTGCTTAGGCATTGTTGCACATAAGCGCCTTTATGAGCCGGCCCCAAAACACTGGATGATAATAGGAGCACTAAGAAGATATTTATTTTGTCAGCTGTGTGTTTGGATGGATCTCTGATGGATGGATCAGCCCTGATTCTGCAAACCATTGGAAAACCAGCTCCACTGTCAGTCTGTGCTCACACGGTTTGCAGAATCAAGGTCACTGCGCTCCAGGAAAAGTGCAATCCATAAGGTGGAACCGAAGGCACCACAGTGTTACTGAGGTGCCTTTGTAGATCCTCTAATGCTGCTTTTCACAGATACTGGAGAATTGATCTTCACAAAATCTATACATTGAGGAACCTCCCTTTGCCAGATGAGAGGCTGAGCTCCTGAGAGGTTGTGAGTTACCAGCAGTAAAATTGTGTGTGTCAGTGCCAAGGCTTGATCGTGGACTCTCAGTGCCTCCACTGGGTGTTTTCTCTCTGAGATGTCCTACTCATGGACTGGAAAAGATTAAAAGGCTCAAAACTTGAAGCATCTGCACTGCCCTGCAGGTGCAGTGTAATTTGGTGGATTTTAGATAGAGCTGGGAGGGGGCCCACCATTTGGTTTTGGGAACTGAGGGCCTCCGGAGCCAGAATTGCCTGGAGACCTAGTTGAATTGGAGACTTAGGACGAGGGGTTGGGCAGGATGGAGCTGCTGCACACACCTGCTTTGGAGCTAGGAAAGGACACTGAGATGGGTGATGAGCATTGTAAGAAGCGTGGTTTACTCCATAGCAATCTTTTTTTCCCTAAAAAAAATTATCAAAGAAAATGCTGGCCTGAGAAAGGGTGATAACAATTGCCACCTGGGTCTTTTCTCCATCTTTTATCAGAAATCTGGCCCTTAAAATATATTTGGAGTTCTGAATCTTCATTTTTGTGAGGGAAAAAAAAAGATCTTTTTCTCACAAGTAATCCTGTGAAAGCCTTTAGAGTCTGCTTAAGTCGTTAGGTCTGCAGGTCTTCTGGGTGAGATAATATAAGCAATGGTTTGTGCCAAGTGCTTGTGTATTTGTTCCCTCACCTCTTAGGAGTCAGACCAGCCAAATTTGAACTTCCTGATACTGTTTGCAGTTGATTAAGAAAACACAGATATCAGCCAAATATATGCCTTGGTTGTTCTTCTTGCTTATGTTCAGAAAATGCACCTAATATTTCTCTTTTAGAAGCAGAAACAAACAGATTTCTTGCCCAGATTTACCTTGTTGCTGGATTCCATGTCCAAGAAACTTTGACCTGCCTCTGCCTCTCAAGTCCTCATTGCTAGTCCTGACCATCTCTTTATTGAAGAACCTTCACAGTCCATCTCCATCTTGCTTATCACTCTTACTCAGTATTGACAAATCTGTGCCCACTTCTGACAGGCCACAGCTAATTGATTTTCTACCAGCCAAGTTTTCTAGCAAACACTTTTCCAGTATCTGGCCTTAGGAGTTCTCCCTGGGCTGAGGGAAAGGTAGGAAATATCTTCAAAGTAGGTGTTTTTATAATATTTAAACACAGTCTCCTCTCTTATTTTACCCCTGAAAGCCTGTGAAAGAGTGGCAGTGACACAGTACCGATCAAAATTTCTTATTTGCTTTTGCTGTTTCCCCGTTTTTTTCTATTTCTCACGCTCAGGCTGTGAGATCTGTGGGACTGGGGCTGACATGTCGTGCAGGCCCCAGAATACCGAGATCTTAATCTGTGCTTAGGGCTTCCAGAATGTGTGGCAGTACATGCATTAAACAGTCTCTGCTTGCGTGCAGGAAAATCCAGTAAACCCATCTGGACAGAGCTCAGCCCTGCTTTGTAATTCCTTGCTGGTGGCCCACACTGTCCATGACGGGCTGCTTTGGGAAGGTTCTGCGTGCTCCTCCTGCTTCCCAGTGGTGTGGGGAGGGTTCGGCTGCCGTGCTGAAAGGGTCAGATGCAAAAACAAATATCAGCACCTTTCTCACTCCTGTAGTCTCAGGGTAGGAAGCTATTTTCTTTCCTAAAACCCCATTTATTCACTGTAGTAATTCAGGGCCTGACTGTTCTTAGCTTTTACCTTTCTGTGTCTACAGGTCCACAGGTCTGGGCCAAATCACGGCATAGCCCGAGCTGTCAGTCATTTTAATAATTATTATTAACCCCCTGCTGATGCTTTTCCACATGAAAGAAAAAGGTTCTTTGGCACTTTTCTTACTTTTTTTTAAAACATGGAAGGTGGGATAACAAAATTCTTAATTAGCTGAGCTGGTGTTGAAAAGCTCAGTGTCAGATTTCCAGGTCAGTGTTTGATGGAGGAATGATAGTGGGAAGTGATGCATCGACATTGATTAAAGAGCAGTGATGAAGCAAGATAAAATTGACATTTAATTCTTCCCAGCTAAAGAAATGTGACTGACAATACTTAAAGGTGAACAGTCTTATTTCTTGAATCAACAATGCAACCTGTAAAAACATCCATCACAGCCGTCTTTTCTTAATTACTAACATCTAATTAGCCCCAAATCACTGTAGTGCGCTGATTACACTAAAAGGTGCCTGCCACTCTTCCTATTTTGGGTATAGCTGAGAAGGGCAAAGGATGTGAAATTAACTGGCACTTCCAATTGTTTCATCTGGAGACCTTGCAAAGAGTCCTCAGCTTTTCTCTCTGTTCTCCATTCCTTGGTCAAACAGAGCAGTAATCCCAGATGAGTGCTGGATGCTGACTGGGGACAGCTCCCTGGAAGCACCAGGAACCCCCAAGAGGGGTGTGAGGGCACTGCAAAAAGCCAAGCTGCTGCCTTCCTTGCAGTTAATAATGAGGAGGAATTAATATTTTATAGAACTAAACATGTTATTGTTAGCTTTTCCTTTTTTTATGTAGTGCACTTCGAAGCTTCTTGAAAGTAGCAATTTAATGTTTCCTCACTTTAGCATAAGACCAACCCAGCCTCCTTTCTTCAAGCTGACAAAGGGCTTTTGATGATCTTTTCCCATCCCTTAGCTTTTTTCCCTTGAAAGAAACAAGGGGAGTAAAAATACAAATCCCCCAATACCTTATTTCCTACAAGGGCTCTGGGGTGCTGCTGATGCCTCCGTGAGCGTGTTCATGTTGCAGAAAGCAGCGTTCAGGTGCTAAGGCTTGAAGCAGCAGTTAATGCCCATTTTCGAGCTCTGATTGAGCTGAAATACTGCTTGTTGCACCAGGGTGACGAGGACAGGAGGTAAAATCCAAGAGAAGTAGCATCCTTTTATCAGTAGATGGTAGTATAACAACGTGGAAGGAGTGTAGCTGCTCTGAGGTTGTCCCAAGATCCAAGCTGTTGTAATCGAATCTTAAGTGAAAAACAAGACAAAGAGAGGCAGAGGATAAGTTCAGGCTCCTGTTATGTTCTACTTTTCACCAAATAGTAGTTTACAGCAGAGGGAATAAATGTACGTTTTTATTCATGATTTATGCATGGTTTATCTAGAGCAGTGTGAATAATTGATTATTTTTGTTCTCCGGCAGTGCAAAAAAAATTAAAATAAATATTTCCTTTTTAAGCAAAAAAAAAAAAAAAATTAGGAAATCAAATAGTGAAAGGGAAGAAGCAGACTCTTTTGTGTCAAAATAAATATTTTATTTTTTCTCCAAAACAACTGTTTTGTTCTATAAATGCTTTGCTTTGAAGGATGGTTTGAATCATTTAACATAAAGGAAATTGCCAAGCGAAACAGTTGTAGTTCAGTTCTGGCTTGTACATATCAAAATAACTGTTTTAAAACATTATTTCCTTTCCTATCTCTAAGGCTGAGATTTTGGTGAAACGGGGACCAGCTTCCCAGAAGATGGTGCTGCCGAAACTGAAATTATCATTTCAGCCAAGGCCATCGCCATCCAAGGCTCTTGGTTTGGCCATGAATTTTTGCCTATGAAAATACAAATAAACCAGAAAAAACCTGCGGAGGGGCCTTCTCCCTCTGTAAGCTCACATTTGCAAAGCCTTTTAGTTGGTTTTTTTTTTTTTTTTTTAATTAAAAGCAGACTTTTCCTGTATGTGAGCTCAGGGATCCCAGGGGCCGGATTCACAATGTAAATGCACTTAGGCTAAAGAGATCCGTATTGATTTGTACCAGCAGAGGATCTGGCCCAGTAGGAGCAAACTCTGCTTTTCAAGGTAGTATTGAATTTGTATGTGATGAATTCTGTGCTCTGGAATTAAAATCAAGGATTTGATAGCAAAAAAAAGAGAAAAGGAGGGATTTGTAGAGATATGGCATCCACTGTTTTTACTCTCCACGTCGTCTTATTAGCAAAAGTGCCGTGGTAGGGGTGATGTTGATGAAGATAAAGGGCTTTTTGGTTACAACTGGGTTCTAATCCAAACCCTAATCTATGTATGTGCTAATGGTTGACAAAAGACAGTTCTAAGGGAGAATAGAATCTATGAGAATTTTAGATTTCAAGCACATTCTGATTGGGTCTGTAGCTCATTGAAGTGCGATGCTGTTTTTCTTCGCAAACATTTTTTTCTCCCTTTTTTTCTTAAACTCTTTACTGCTAAAAATACATCAGAAATATTATCTATTTTTAAGACCACTCTAATAAATGGACCTGTGAATTATTTTTTTTAGTACAGTGCAAATATATGAATACTCTGGCAGGCGGAGAGTGACCTGTGGAAGGCTGAGAACTGGAGGGGGAGGCAGGGCAACTCTTTCACCAGCAGCATCTTTCTCCATGCCCAAGAGGAGCTATAGAGCTGCTGGCCTTGGGAGCAAATCCTGCAGAGCCATGGTGGAGCAGTGGCTCGGTGCTGGGAAGGGGCCTGGGAAACTGTGGCTGAGCGAGTTTAGCACTTTTGGCTGCAGGCGACAGAATCCATTAAAGTGCAGCTCCACACAGAGCGTGTGGGAAGGGAGAAAGACACAGGAAGGCATTTCAGAATACTGTAGTGCATAAAAAAAGTCATTGTCTGGTACATGCAGTACTTTGTGGGGACACTCAGGCTGTGTAAGATGTACAGTAACTCATCTCAGATGCATCCTGGCTGTGCCACGCAGAAAGCTGTGACAGGGAACTTTCTCTTCATGTATCTCCATCTAAAGGCACAACACACAGGTGAGGGGTGTGCTGCAATATCTGAGCAAGTGCTCTGGCAAGTATTATGTTAATAATCTGCTAAATCAATTGTTTTTATATCTTAAACAAAAAGTTAGTTAAAAACTATCCAGACAAAACAAAAGCATGCCAAACATGCTGGTCATAGCCGAACTGTCCCAACTTACAGTAGCCTGGATGTGAGTTCGTGTTATTGATACCCAACCGCAGCTTCATCTGGGTAGAGATGTGTGAGACTTAAAACGAGAACCCCAGGAGATGGATGAGGTTTATGTCTATGTGGGATGGTTTATGGCTTTCTCGATGGAGAGGTGAGCCTTGCACAGAAAGAACGGTGCAACTGAAGAAAAAGACTCTCAGTAATTTTAAGTAGCTCTGATTAAGGTGAGACTGATGCTACCACTCCTGGCTGCATGTTGGCTGTGTCTGGTGCTAGAAGGCCAACTGTGGGAGCATGGAATGTCTTGTTCCAAGGATTAAATCCAGCTTGGCAGGAACCTCCCTGTTCCTTTCCAAAGAGTGAACATGTGTATGAGCACATCTGGGGTGTGTGTGAGCACATCTGGGGTGTGTGTGTGCACATCTGGGACTGACAAGCACAACCTGGCAAACCTGTGCTGGGAAGCCACAGCCTGGCGGCTGCTTGCAGGAGCTCAGGTGCAGGAGGTGCAATAAATCCTTCCTCCTGTTCAGGCGGGGAACCTTCAGATGACAGGATGCCTTAAAAAATTCTGTTCTCGTGTCTCAATCCTATTCCAGTAAAACCAACTGTCCAGTCCTATGAAAGATGACCTTTTCCCAGAGAAACTGGATGAAAGGTGTGTGTGCCTCTGGATATTCCAGACAGGAGAGCAACCAAACTTTGTGTCTGAGGCTGAGAAAGTGTTTTGTGATGGCATGTGAGGCCTTGGTCATCTCCAGGGAAGCTGGGTTTCGTGCACAAGGTGCCAGGGCATGAGCAGGGCAGCAACACTGTGCTGAGAATATATAAAAATGCAGTTCCCAGCAGGGATGGATGGCTGTGGTGTGAATGGGCCAGGTCGAGAGCAGCGGGATCTCCTCAGCAGGGGGGCTCTGTGCTGAGATATTTCAGCCTCAGCGTGGGCTTGCTGGTTAATTTAACAGAAGTTGCTGTTGGAGTGCTTTGGAGGCAGGTGAGCAGAAGTGCAGGCTTTTACAGCAGAGGTCAGCAATGATAAAACTGATAAAACAGGACACTGTGGAGGAGGGAGAGGAGATGAGAGACACATGGACCCTCCACAGCCTGTGTGAAGGAGAAGAGATTACCCTGTTCCCAGCCCTCTCCCCTCAGCTCAGGTGTTATTCCACGGGTCTGGGGAAAATAACAGATGGAAACACACCAGGAAGAAGTAAGGCTGAGGTGACCTTACCTCAGGTCAGTATTTGTTGAGCTGGACTCTTTTTGTCTTTGCTGCAGTAAAGAGAAGATGTCCATGTCAGGAGGCCCTGAGCTCCCAGGCCTGATGGGCTCTGGCAGAGTGTTTGCCAAGGGGACGAGAGAAAGAGTGAGAGAGAGGGCTCCTGGATTTTGTTTGTGCAGGTGCAGAGCAGAGCTTTTCCAGAGATATGGATCTCCTTGCAAAGAGAAAGGGTACTGAAACTCAACAGGAGTTTCCATTTCCTTCACTCCTGAGCTCATCCCACTCAAACTGCAGGAGTTTGTGCAGCTCCTTTGCCGCACTCATTGGCTACAGTAATAAAAGGAGATAACCCAGGTGTATCCAAATCCAAACTTCCATCTGTAAATGGCATCTTTGATGCTGGGCTCATTATTCACTTACACAGAGTGTAGGCAAAGCTGAGGAGTGGTTCAAATCCAGGGCAAAATTCCTGTCATGCAGGTGAGTGCTGAAAAACAGGACTGACTTGTGTGTAAGCTGCCTTCAGTAACAGAAAGTCTGGGCTGAAAGTGTTTCACAGGCTTCCCTGTCTCACTGAAGGCTTGACTGAGAACAGAAAACTCTATGTATAGACAGAAGTTGTTTAACATCACTTTTAAATACAGTCAAATTAGTAATTTTCTCTGTAATTTTTCCAGCTGTTTATGTGTAAGTAACGTCTGGAGAGCAGTTTCTGTGGTCTCCAAATCAGGAGTTAAGTTATATTGCTGAACTAGCTATATATAATGAAGTATTTTCATTTACATCATAAGGGCTACACATTTTTTTTCTGATAATCACTAGAACGTGAAAGTGTGGCATGATTATGCAAAGTCTGATATTGGGTCTGATTTGCTATTGTTCTTGAGTATCTGATGGTATGGGTGGTGTTCTAGCCCTGCAACCTGAGCAACTACTACTTGAGAGCTGTTCATCAATAACCTGTAACTGATTGCATCAATAACAAGATCAAGTATCACAAGACTTACCTAAATTCTCCTCCTCTCTGCAGTCATCTCTTCCCTCTTACGGAGGCAGTCCCTAACTCCAGGGATAGGATCCTTTCCATCTGGGGTGGGATTCATCCTCTGGTGGACTTCCACAGCTTGAACAAGTCATGAGGAATCCTGTTCTAGTCTTCTGAGAGAAAAAGGCACTTCTAAGGTGTTATTAATCTCACCCCAAAATAGCCATTTAAAGGACAGAGATGAATTGCTGTCTAGGAGCGCTTATTGTGGTCCTGCTGACTCCCTTACATGTAGCATTCGCAATATCTAAATATAGGCGTGATGAATTTGATCCTTGGTGTTGTTCTGTTAGATCTGATGTAAAGACTGTAGCAGTGGATGGAAATACTCTCGTGGAGGTGTAGTGAGACGCTGCATTGATCTTACTCCCGATCCCTTACTGGGCATTTTAATTTGAGCCAATGCTGCCTCGCCTTTCAAGAGGTGGAGAGAAAACACAGTCAATTACACCATGAAAGCCATGGAGCTCCTTCAGTGATCCAAACTGACTGGGAAGTTACATTTGAAACCATTCACCCATTCCATTAAAAAAATACCAGGGAGCGTGCATCTCTATGAAATAATGATGGGCAGAATAAACTGTCTGGAAGTATCTCGCCTACTCCACACCATTTAATCAGGAAGCACTGAGTGGAACTGGCCTAACATTTACAAAGGGAGAACTGACACAATGCATATTTGAACACCATGAGAAATAGCATCACTGGGGACAGAGAGTAAGTTTAGTTAATAATGAATGGCACATCCTATAAAATACCATTACACAGTGTTCAAGGCCCAAGAATGATGACATAATTATTAGGAGACTGGGAGATTAAGATATAATTTAAAAAAACATGACAGGGGAGGGTGTAATTGGGGAGACAAAATACACAGGAAGTTTGTAATTTACATGTCAAAATACCTTTTTCATGTTTTGATTGGATTGGACGCCGCCTTTCCACTTCATTTATCTTGGCTTCAATTAGAGGCAGGAGAAATGACATCTCATGTTCATATTCTTGACACACACTGCTCATAGAGACTTTCTAATTCTAAGAGACAGTGAGGGGAAAAGGGAAACTCGATTCTGCCTCTGTCATGGACTTCTTAGTTAACCCCTAATTTGTTTCTAAATGAGGCTGTCACTGTGGTTCAAATGAGTATGTGCTTAGGAGTTGGGGTGTGTGTTTGGGTATTCACTTGTAGGCTGGGCTTTGCACATGGCATGGCTGGTTGGCCCCAAAAGCTGCTTTTCTGGGGGAAAAGAAAAAACCAGAAGCTAAGAACATTTTACCCCCAAAGAAGAGCTTTCCTGTGTGAACGGTGCAGACTGTTTTTATCAGAACAGCCATATTCACAGCATGCTTGTAATCATACAGAGCCATCTCCAAAGCAGAGGATGTGAGTTGTGATTTTCCCCTTTGGCAGAATTTTTGCTCTTTTTATTTTCTGTCTGTCTCTTTTATCTGGTGTCGCCATGTGTTTCCCAATTGGCTCTGAAGTCTGCTTCCATTTTTTACAGGAACTGTGCTCTGTTTTACACCCATTCCCACTCAGACACATACACTAGAAATGTCAAAGGTGTGTTTGAGATAAAGCCATATGTTTCATCAGTGCTGAAGTATCTGCTCACCTGAAGGCATGTACTGAAGTCTTTCCTCTCTTGGCAGCTGTAATTATCCTTTTAATTCTTCTTGTGCCTCATCTCAAAATCAGAGTTTTAGGTTTTTCCAAAGGCTGTTGATTTTGGTTTCTTTTCTTTGCAGAGATTTGCACAATCTGAGGTGTGGAAAGAGGGCAAAAGTTTTCCCCTTTATAGGACTTATGACCTCTAAAACTGAGGGCCTCTTAAAGCATCTTGAAATGTCCAGCTGCAATCAGAGGTACTCAAAATCATCAGTCACTTTTGAAATCATGGGAAGCAAGTTTCAGGCTTATCAGTAACTCTATTCATTGGATTTCCTTACAAAGCAAAATTGCTCCTGGAAGTGCTAATCAGGAAATATCAGAGAAATAGTAGTCCTTGAGAGATCTCCTCTGGGAGGGACTTTGACTCACCAGACGGAGACGGATATCAGAGCAGCAGTATGAGGTCTCTGCATTTTCTGTGTGTGTCCTGAACTCTATCAGAAACCCTAGGAGTGACATGAAACTGGATGGAGTGGGCAGTGCTGCTGCTGCTAATGCTATTATGTTTTTGGTAATTAAGGCACCTGCAGCCATGCTGGGGTCATTGACCATAAGGCTCCCTCCAGTTCTGGCAGGAGCTCACTGCTCCTGTCAAAAACACTCAGGTCTGACTTCAACTGCAAGGTAAGAAGAAAAAAGAATTTAAAAACGCTACGAGATAAACAGCTGGCTTGGGAAACACAGGTTGGGTTGGAGCAATCACTCATCCAGCCTGGGTGTCTTAAACTGCCCCCAGAAGCTGTTGTCCAGAAGCAGTGTGTGACTCCAGCCTTTCTGCAGCCCTTTCCCTTCATACTCCTCCAGCATTTGTAATCATTGGATTAAGGGTGTTAGAGGGTACATTCCTGCCTATGCCTTTGCTGGACCTGTTGTCCATGAGTTCCTCTAATCCCTTTAAACACTGCAGATACCCTCTGCCTCCACAACCTCCCGTCGCAGCAAGTTCCGCAAGTTCACTGCCGGGGTTGCTTCACACAGTTTTGCAAACTGCTTTTGAGCAGAGTGGCTCAAGATGCATTGCACACTCTGCTGACCACAGCTAGAGAGGCTGCACTGGATGTCTTTGGAGTAGAATACTGTGTGGCTTTTGAATGTATTGTCCTTTGAATCAGAGGAATATCCCATCCTCTGCAGTCTTCAGGATAACACCGTCTGATTCCCCCAGTGTGTATTCTTTGTGATGTAAACCATGCAGGTAGGCTGTAGGAAGTCATTGGGACTGTGTTACTAGTAACTGTAAAGTTACTAAGGTACACATTTGATATTTGAGGAATTGTCTAACTTTTTCTGGAATAATTGTGCCCCCAGCATTGACTCTGCTGTCCCAGTTCCCTAACAAGCAAAGTAAATAAGAAATACTAATACTAAACCCACCCTGGAATAGCTTGGCTGTCAGGCAAAATGTTTTTGTGGTACAGGGAGATGCCTCAGGTGTTCCACAGTTTAATAGACACTTTGATAGGCTGTGGATTTTACATGAACAGGTTTCAGATCATTCACGAACACATGAGTGGGTAAACACCAGGTACAGCTGCAGAAATAACTCAGGCAGTAGCCAAGGCACCAAATCCATTTTCAACTCACATTAGCTAAGCTGACTGACCTCTGAACAACTTCACTCAGTCCTTTTAATAAAACCAAGGTTCTGGATTTATGGAATAGAGTATTTTTAGCTGTGTCATGAGTTCAATCTCTATCCAGTGTACAGTGTGCCCATCTGAAGG
The DNA here is from genome assembly GCA_013398015.1 of Oreocharis arfaki. NCBI lineage: Eukaryota > Metazoa > Chordata > Aves > Passeriformes > Paramythiidae > Oreocharis > Oreocharis arfaki. Next base: position 702,688 of record VZRR01010446.1, on the reverse strand, counting down.
TCTCTGGGCAGTAAAAAGACTTTTCAGTATGTCTGCAGCTGGAGAAGTTTTACATATTGACAACTTGGGTGCTAACATGCAATACCTGGAATCACCAAAGCTAAAAATTACTGCTTCAGGAGTTATTCACATGCACCCATCCCATTTCTGCTTAACACTGATATATACAGCAACCCGTTTCTTCTGTGGTTGATTTTGATTTTTCCTGTGTCTCTGATGGTGTTTGAGAGACTAGTATAGCCTTTTGGTGACTGTTCTAATAAGAATTACACAAAAGAGGAGAGAGCTGGCAATGGACTATCCTTGGGGGATCCAGAGTTTACTATGAAGAGGCTTCTGGAAACAAAAATTGTATTTGCCACAGTGTTGTGTGACCCACTTTGAGCAGGGATAAATTGATCATCTGGAAAAAGCCCTGGAATAGCTGAAAGAGGGAACATGCAGTAGAAGTTTGTATGTCTTTATTTCAGTATTTATCATGACAAGGACAAAACGGAAAATAAAGGCCAAGGGCCTGAACTGAAGGCTGTGGGTACCCCAAAGACTCGGGCTAGCACACACTGCACACATCATTAAGCCACTGGCAACAACACACTGAAGCCCTGCCCAAGTTTCAATTCTTACACTTCAAATAGTCTCAGCTCTCACCAGACAAATTAATATTTAATGCACAAGTGCACGCTGTAATATTCCCAACTGTGCAATCTAATATTAACAGCTATTTCATAAACCAACAAGGCCCATTCAATTGGTGACCATTTAAACTATAACACGCCATTAAACTGTAAAAGCAGTCATGAAAACATGATTGAGATACATGTTTGTCAGTCCATTGCTAAAAATGGGATCTTAACAATGTCAGTACAAAAAGTCAGTGTATAGTTCCATCCAGAATAAAGGGAGTCATGAGGCAAACTCCTTCTTGGAGCTGCAGTTTGGTTATTAGGGCAAAGTAGATCCTGTCCACAAGAATATATAGATTTTGATAACCTTAAATGAATCCATGAGAATATGTGGCACTCTGTAGCTTCCCTTTGCTTCCCTATGGAGGTGTCCGCACAGTCCCCCTGTTCCTCTGCTAATTCTGCAAGGGCTGCAGGAGTCATGGATATTTAATCCATGAGTGAAGTGGGAAGGCAACTTCACCCTTGTCTTTAGAAAGCCAATGGTGCTCTGCTTTATCTTGATTCTTCTTGTGCTCCCACTCTGAAAAATATACTGGTAAATTGGAGAGGAGGCAGGAAAGAGATGCTGGGGAAAACGCTTTGCCACAATATACTCTCAATCTCTTTAGCTCATCAAAAATAAGATTGAGAGATAACTTGTCTTCAGTGTTAAGTGCCTCCACAGCAGGAAAACACTACTTTGTAAGAGGTTCTTTAATCTATCTGTGAAGTTATAACAAGAACCAGTGTTTAGATGCTGAAGTGAAATGACTCAGGCATGTGTTTATCTCAACAAGGGTAAATAAGCAGTGACAAGTTAATGGTAATAGTGATGTTTTTCCCCTTGTCTCCATATCAAGACAAGAAGCTTTTCTGAAAAACACACTTATTCTTTGGTGTTTTCCTGTTAGGGATGGAAGAGAGGGGCCCTGTGCATTATACAAGCCTAAGTAGTTATTCTCCTTTCTCTTCTTTTGTAGTCCAGGCTTTCAAGTGAGTTAAACCTGAGTTCAGAAAGGAATGTGGAATTTGATGTTGAAGATATTGAAACACATGTGAAGACTTTAGCCTAAGCAATTAAAATCTTTTAAAAAATATCATTAAGCAAATGGTGTCATATGAAGTGCCTTCAGATGGCTGTGTTTTAATTTTAGAAATGAGGGGGAAATGGTCTGAAATTGGGTAGAAGAGCAGGGTGAGACCATGAACCACAAGAAGCGTGATGTTAAGGGTGATGTGTGGTGTTAAAGGTGCAGAAGTGGAGAGATCTGGTGGTCACAGGCATGAAAACAAGGCAGGTCTGTTCCAGCACCATCACACTAACATTTTTGGGGCCTTATTAACATGGGAATGAATGAGTGCTGGGAAACCTGGACATTGCAGGCATCCTGCTTCTGTATTGTCGATGTTTTCTGGCTTTATCAGCTTCTAAACATTCTTTAACTGCATAAACCCACTTTTGTGGTGCTCTCAGATCTGTGGCGGCTCCTTGTGCACAGTGCAGGCATTTCATTACGTGGACAGTCATTACATCTTTGCAAATCCGCGCCTTGGTGCTCTGGTGTTCTTGATTTCCCCATTTCGCATGGACTGAATGAGCTGAAGGCAAGACCTCGGGGTCTGTGTGTGCAAGCATTTGTAATGGAGAGCCATGTACCCTCCATCTCGTAGGCAAGGGGACAAAAGGTCATCTGAGCTGCACTTCAGCATTTCATTATCATGTGTTGTTTTGCCTGACACTGAATTTTAGCATTTTAGTATAGTTGCCTTTTGTTTATACTCTTTTTTTCCAAATCCACCCCTCTTCACAAATAAAACAAACAAGTTTCTTGTGAAGTAATAGACTAACGAAAAGGGCCCTAAAATCTTTCCTTAAGTATCCTTCTTCATTTAAATATGTATTTTAAAGCCTACAGGAGCTCAGACTATGGTTTACTACGTGAATGATTGAACCTAGTGTTTTTGGAGGTAGGAACAACCTGTTGATAGATGACTTGCAAGTGACAGGTTGTAGCCAGATGTGACCCAGGCCAGAAGTGACCAAAATCTGGTGAGGTTTGATGTCTAATCTGAAATGACCTGTTTGTCTCATTGGTAGAGTGAAAAGTTACTCAAATCAGAAAAACCAGCACTGCAGATGGTACCAGCTGTCAGTCTGTGTTGGCAATCACATTAGAGAGGGCAAGAACCTGAGCAAAGCTTCTCAGGGAGAGGATTGCAGCTATTTGTCTGCTTGCCTGCTTGTCTGGTGGAGCGGGTAGAAAAGGTAAACCAGTTTTGTGGGGAAAAAACAAAGTTCAAGAATGTTCAAAACTTATTCATTGCATACTTTAAAAAAAAAAAAAAAGACGAGTTGAATATAAAAGATCATTTTTTCTGGCCGGATTTTCAGTTCCTGTTTTTTCTCCCCTGCACACTGCCCCTCCCCCCTTTCCTTTTTTTTTTTTCTGCTCTATTTTGATTCTGAGCTAAGGAAGGAGAGAGTAAAAGGAGGAAAATCATTTCTGTAGAACAAGGCTCTGTGTATTGTAACTACTTAGTGCAGCTACAGTAGGACAGGAGGATAGTGGAGAGTTTCGTAAACTTTCTCAATGCTGTGAATAAATCTGTTCCCTTCTGGAAACTCCTCCTTAGAGGAATCCCATTGGCAGCTTTGTCACCCTTTATGGAGAACACTGAAGTGCCTCAGTGTACCTTAACACCAGCCACAGGGACAGCTGAGGGTCAGCTCATAGAAATCAACACATTTGACCTGAGATCTGAAACAGCTGAGGAGCCTCTGGGTGGACTGGAGTGTTGGAAGTACAGTGATCACATTCCTCTTCATTCAGCCTCAGTCAAAGCAGATTAGAGTGATTCAGCAGAGGAAAAAACCTATGGACCAGTCCTTGCTAGGATGAAGGAACGTTATTTCACTACATGATGGAGCTGAAATGGTGATGATATCACCAGCTGGAAACAGCCCAGATTTTCGTATCACTATGACAAGTAGGAAGAGAGATGCCTCAGGTAAAGCAAACAGTGAGTCAGATGTCTCTTCAAATCAGAGAAGTCAGCTCAGGGGATCTTTTGTTGGAGGATCATGGAGGAGCAGCTGATCATCCAGTCTGCAGAGAGATGGGAGCACCTCTGGGCTGCCAGACTTGTCTGTGCTTCCAGGCTGGATACCAGGGCCAAGAGGAGCCACAGCATCACTCCCTGGGTCTTCTGTCCCTACCTGCACTTTGCTTTCCACTGAACTGAAGAAATTAATATTAGAAGCTGTAACATATCCTGGCCAGGAGCCCTCAGCAGCTGAGTGGGGCCTGGACCCCTACCACGAACCGAAGAGTGCTCACTGCTTGCTTTGGAGATCACCAGAACACTTTGATCTGTCCCTGTTTTGCAGGTGGATGATCACAGGCAGTTCACTTCATCTCCCTTTGCTGTGACTTCCACACCTGTAAAGAGCAGGCAAGGATTTCCCTCCTTTTAGAAAATACTTGATAATCTCCTTCCAAAAAGTGCAAAGAAATAAGTAGAATATTATTAATGTCCTGGTTATCCTACAAAGTGTTACACAAAAGTATTTTCTGTTTCTTGTTGGCATTGCCTGGGTTAATTCCGAGCTGTCAGTCTGTTCCTTGGGAGATGGTCTTTTGCAGACTTCATAATATTGCTGCGGGGAAAGTATTGTGTTTTTGTATGGGATTATTATTGGCTTGGAAAAAACCAACACGAAATGATTTCTCTGGGTTTTCTAGCAGGAATCCCAGTTATTCTCTTCTGCTGCATTACACAAATATGCAACATGTGATGCTACCCAGCGATGGGAGACAGCAGCCTTATAAATAAATGCAAATGATAAAGACAGGAGATGTTCTGCAGCACTAAAAGCTGTGCCTGTCGAGGCATCGGTATCAGTAGGAATGGCTGGCTTTATCTTCACCTGAATATGAGAGCAACACTGGAATTTTCAAAGTATCTAAGAGAAAGTGGAACGATTTTCAGGGAGTTTGTTATCTTTAATAGTCATGTGTGAAAATCTGGCTTTGAGTTTTAAACCTGCAGTTTTGGGGGACTGTGTTTTTCATGGGCTAAGGAGAATATTCCCTTTCCTTGGCAGTTGAAGCTTTTCCCTGTTCCTTGGTTACGTCACTGTGCCGAGCCAGACCCCGGTGTGCAGTCAATTATACACTCATGCTGCTTTCAGATTCACTTACCCAGCGATGATGACTGTGAGCAAAATCCATCAGAGAGTTATTATCTCCAAAGCACAAGCCTCAAATGTTCAGGCGTCTAATCTGCCCCTGAAAATCAGTACCTGTTCTCGAAAACACAAGACCTCAAATGACTTATTATTTTGGATGCCTGAAGGCTGGAAACACTTTTGAAATCTTGTCTGTAGCTTAAAAATTCAAGGTTGTCTCGGGTCTGTTGGCCAGAGTCAGGCAGTGCAAGAGGCACAATGTATTACCTGTGGTACAGAAGGTCACCTGGATCATGTTATAATTACATGAACCTCTTCATTGTGCGCCGTGAAACCCACAGTAATACTAGATAATGGTCTAGGCAGCATGCTAATTGGCTGGATAAAATGAGTGTTTTAAGCAGTGAGTCTCCAGCTATCCCAGTATTTATGACATGCACACAGTTAGCAAATGTGCTGCTTCATTCTTCTGGTGATTCCAGCCACAGTTTTAAATCTGGTCTTGTAATTCTTCCTATGCTTTCACAGCTTGGGGTATCCAGGCTAAGGCTGCATTTCTGTGCCTATTTTCCCTTCCTGCCTGAAGCATTTACTTGTTTGTGTCACAGTTTAAAAGCAGTAAAATCTAGTTGTGGTGGTCCATATTGCAGCACTAAATACACAGCGTGGCTGCTCTTGTAGCACCATGGTGAAATGTTTGGTATTCCAAGGGTAACTTCTGTCTCGGATTAGTCTGAGAAAGTGTAACAAATGTAAAGCTCCTGATGAACTAATCAGTTTATCTTTGGTCCTGGTGCAGTATTTTTTAATCATAGGTGATAAGCTTAGAGATGTTTCCTTGCCATAGTTCCCAAGGGTCTTAGAAGTTGCTGGGTCATAGAGTTCAGCTGCCATACAAGAAAAATGTCTGAAAGCTTGCATCAGGTTGGAGCTCTTCACCCAGGCTTCACTTATTGCCAGAGGAGAAAGAGGGACAGGGCTGTCTGGAGGCGTGTTAAGTTATTTGGGATGAATCACCATGGACAGGCTGTTCAGCTGAGCTAAAGTGAGAGGAATCCCATCTATTGTGGAGAAAGGTCAAGAGAGTATCTTCACTTGCCTCCCCACTCTGCAGGCCAGAATACATCTCCCAGTACCTTTTAACAAAACAGTGATCAGCAAGGAAAGATAGCTGGAGGGGCCAAGGTTTGTGCCCCCTGTATTCCTGCAAATTCGGGGAGTTTTGAAAAGTATGTTTTTAGGCTGCTCAGGGAGTGGATTGTGCCCATATTTTATAAGAATCCAAACTCTCTCAGCAGAACTTCCCAGATTAACCTGAGAAAAGAACCTCTCTTGATCACTCCCCAAATAATCCAATTTCTCTTGACGCAATTTCCAAGGAGAAGACTCAGGGGCTTGACTAGCTCTCCTCAGATGGCCACCTTTCAGAACAACTGCTGCTTTGTTATGATTTATTAAATGATTGGGAAAAAGTTTGTCCAGAAATATGGCTTCCCTTCTGTTCTCCTGTTATGGTATAACCTTTTAAGGCCAGAATATCTTGACCTGAGAATATTAGAGAAAATCCTACAAATTAGAAAGATTTACTGGACAGATAAGTTTTTTGGTTTTTTTTTTCCCCGAGTGACAGAGCAGTTAATACCCTAATGAAATAGAGGCTCAGTCATTTATCATCCTCCTTAAAAAGGGGTTGGCCTTTTGGGACACGTTTCTGTGGCCATTGTAGTGAAGGAGGATTCCATACCTCCCGCATCATCTTTGCACCAGTGTAAATGATGCAAGCCCAGCCTTACAGCAAAGCTAAAACAAGCCAAGCTGACTCTGTGCCACTTCCCATCAGCTCAGGATTTCTTGCTGCTGGGCTGCCCATGCTGATGTGCCTGTCCCCTTCCACGCACTAATGCCCTCTGGAGCACTCCCTGGAACGTGGCAGTCGCTACAGTGAGCGGGGCTCTGACCATCCTTCCATGCAGGACTCCACAGCACCCACTGGGAATCGATGACAATCCTTTTAAAAATCAGGACGAGATGGCACAAAACAGGGACATCTGGCAGGTTCAGCAGAATGGATCAACTGCAGATTCCCCTGTTGGTGAACTTGGCCAGCAAGCCATTTCAGCAGATGTTTGTCCTTAGGCATGGAATGCTTTCTGGATGCTTCTTCCCTCTGCCTCTCAGGAGCGAATGCCAGCGCAATGGAAATTCACATAAGCTCACTGACCAACATTAGGAACTGTTGACCTGACGATGAGCTTCAGTATGTAAGCTGGGTTCCTTGAAAGAACAGAAGCTAGTGCCTCCTCTGGGGAGTTATAATGAAGAAATGCAGAGTATAAGGAGCATTTGGGTGGTGTTTGTCAGCAGTGGTTAGGTACAGTTCATCTTCCCTGATGCCTGTGATTTGAATGCTGTATTGACTCTCTTCCATATACTTTCAAGCAGGTATATTAAAAATGCAAGAGGAACTGCATTTTGAAGGGGGGGGAGAAAAGAAAGAAAATAATTATTGTTACACATTGGAGCATATTAATGAATACATTAATAATTGATCCACTGTTATGTTTTCCCCTAATAGTCATCAAAATCTGTATAAACCTGCACTACAATACATAACATCTCATTACAACATTTGCTCAAAAAATCAATGCATATCTAAGTTATTTGTGTCAAAACTCATTTATTTCCACAATAACATGGACTGTCAAACCTTGACATCCTGTTAATAACATCCAGTGCATTTGCATATTATTCAAATATTTCCTTTTATGAAATGGGGGACTTTTACTTACACCGTCCTACTTGCAGTGTTTCGTATATTTGCACATTAGCTCAATTCACACAGTTGTAGAAGGGTTACCTGTGGCAACTAATTATACTGCACTTTATGCATATTAATGAGCCTGGCGAGCAGCCGTCCTCTGTTCTGTGTTGAGATGAGGGGGGAAAAAAATAACAGTGTAAGTGGGAGACCTATTACAGGCAAAATGCAGGCGAGTGGAAGACAGATATTTTATAATGTTTTCTCTTTGATGCCCACAGCCTTTTAGAGCAGACTGAGTGGGAAAAATACCTCACAGCAGTCCCAGCAGCTTTGAGGTCAGATGTGAAAAATATTACTTTTTCTTTTCTTGATTTCTTTGCCTGTGTGAAGGGTGGGGGTTTTTTTGGTGGTTTTTTGTTTTTTGTTTTTTTTTTTTTTTTTGTTTTTTGGTTTTTTTTTTTACTTTTCTTCTCTCCCTCTCTTCCCCCTCTGCTGCTGAGTTCAGTTTCTGGATCATGTCTTTGCGAGATGCTGAGCACTGCTCTCACCCAGGATTGAGAGCAGCACCTCACTCCATCAGCCTTTTAAGGTGTAGCCTAAAGCCTCCATCTGCCCTCTGATGAAGTCATCCTGAAAAAGGCCTTTCCACCTGCTCAGATGAGAGGGACACGTTTTGTTTTGAAGGAGCATTTCAGGAGCAGAGACCCAGCTGGAGGCTGCTCGAGCGAGTCCTGTGACCAGGTGTCACAAGGACAATGGGAAGAGCTGGCAGCCCCGCCGCAGTACAGGGAAGGGCCACATCCTGTGCATGCAAATGCACCCAGAGAGAGATAAAGCTTTGCCCCCGCTGTGAAAGTGGGCAATCTGTCAGGCCAGGGGTCTGGCAAAGGGCAAAACCCATCGCAGGGGTGTGTCCGAGTGTTCCTCAGCCGAAGGCTGGGCTGTGCTGCCTTCCTGGGGTGCTCCTTGGGATCATCTCCACCTCCTTTAAAAAAAAAGAGAAAAGCTCTGGCATTGTCACAATAGAAGACAGAAAGGGAAGATTTGATTTTATGCAGCAGCAGATGTCTCCGAAGCAGTAATCACAGTGTCAGATAGAAGAACTAATCATATTTCAGTAGCTTGTTCAGATCTCTGATTAAAATTCAGTGATACCATTCCTGGATCCTAAAATGCAACAGTCATCAGAAACAAAAGAGAATGTATCATAATTAATGCAATTAAAAGAGCCCTTTCCTTTCTCTTTTTTTTCTCAGTAAGCTGTGCTGACCTTACTAGAGATTAAAACCACTCTCCTCAGGGCTGAAACCTGACTCAGTGTGGCAGGAAAAAACCTCAACTCCTTATGGCCACCGCCAGGCTGGGAGTCCATGGGATCTTGTGCACTTGGGAAAATAAATAGTCTTGCATGCTTGTGCCTTTCAGAAGAGGGGAGAAGGCAGATGGAGCTGTGCATCCAGCCTCCCTGATTTTCTGCTGCAGACAACGCTGTCAGGGATGTGCTTATTTACAGGACTGGCACTTAGCACCCCAATCTGCCCTTCCTAGGACGAGCCAAATCTCCAGATACTGAATTTTTTCACTGTCAAGCTCTGGGCCTCCTGCCATGCAAATCAGCCAGAATTTGCTGAGTAATCCTGTGATGAGCCAGAGCAGGGCCTGTACTTGGGTGTCAGTGGAGTGCTGGGGAGATCATGGATGGTGCTGGGTATCCCTGGGGCAATTCCCTAGCTATCAGCTGGCCTGGGCAGGATTTGAATCAAGACACAAAGGGTGAGGAGTGAAATCAGACAGTGCTATTTTATACTGATTGTGATTTCATGTCTGATAATTAGAGAGTTTTCACAGGGAAAGTATTTTCGGTGAGGATTTATTTGGCTTTGAATATGAACTACCTTTGATGAAAACCAGAATGAAAATTATTTAAATGATACACATTAAAAATAAATATAAAGTAGACAAACATTTTATCCCAGCTGAATGTAGGATAATATTTTTTGCAGAAAACCAGCTTTATCAATTTTGAGTTTGAGGACTTGGGGAGAGGGTCCAGCAACAAAGAGGATGTTGGATCCTCCTTTCCCTATTTATACCATCTGGAATGACAATACCCACTTCATTTAAAGCAGAACTATAAAAATTCCTTTATACTTTAGAATGGCACTTGAGGACTTCTGTGGACTCTATATGGTTTAATTTAGCATCTTGGGTAGGTGGAAAGCTCCATTTGCTTGTTGTTATGAGAGCTTTGCTCTAGTGGTCTCCAGAGTAATTATTTTGTGCTGTATCCCACACCAGCTCTGAGAAAAGGAGTGTGAGTGAAAGGCGATTTAAGAGGTACAAGCATTTATTTTATTCCAGAGCTTCTGAACTCCGAATTGCTACTATTAGGCGTTAAAAAAAAATACTCTGGTACTTCCCTAGAAAAGCTGACAATCTGCTGTCTTATTAACATAACTCTAACGTGTCTGAGAGATCCAGTGCAGCAGATTGATTATGTTCGTGTCTCAGCCTCAGTACCGATGATGATATGCTGGTAAATATATCAATGCATCACCAGCTTTGAGCACAGAGTCTTTCTGTGACATTTTCTGAATGAGGCATGAGAATGGGAATGGTTTGTGCCTCTACTCTCCTCAAGCAGCGAAGTCAAGCAGGCTGCACTGTTTGGCAGAAGAGCACTTGGCAGTGATGATTAACTGTGGGGTCTCAGTAGTGTCTGTGTTGTAGAGGTGTCACTCAGACAAGCAACACAATAGGGTGATCTGCAGATCCCCAGAATCAGAAAATGTCAATTTATGATGACTGCTTTCTTCCTGAAGGAACAGTAAGTGAATCGTGCCTAAGCCTGGCTTCACTGGTTCTGTTCTGTTCCTGGTGGAGTGGAGTGTGACAGGCCAGGAGAGGAAAGTGGGTGATTATTGCCTTGGTGAGGAGCATGGCTACAATCAAAAATACCTGTTTGATTCCTTTATTTTATAGATTTTCTATGTGACCAGACAAGTCATGTAGGTTTTTTATTTGAACCTAGGTGTAAAATGATAGTAACAGTGCTTGCTTTCTTCTGTTCTTTATCTACCCAATCATGTCTAGCATGATCACAACCGACCTCTCCACATGCTAAAACAATGAACTGGATAGGTACAGCAATGGCAGCACTTTGGGGCATCCTGCATAGGTTATTGCCAAAAAGATAACTCAGGAATGAACATTTCAGTCAGCCAAGACTTTATAGAATCACAGAATGGTTTGGGTAAGAAGGGACAGTAGAGATCATCTGGTTCACCTCCCAACCATGGGCAGAGAGGCCACCCACTAGATCAGGGTGCTCAGAGCACCGCCCCCAGCCTTGAACACTTCCAGGGATTGGGCATCGGTTCCATGGAAGTGATGCAGGACTTGACTCTGAACTGTTGGGTTTGAAGTCCCAGGGGACTTTGTAACCAGGCACAAGGCAGGAAGTGGCAGGCAGTGAGTGGCCTGGAGAACCCTAGAGCAGGGATTCCATTTCATTTTTTGTTTGTGGCAGTTGAAATATTCCACTAAGGCCATCAATTCTTTGCTCAGGAAATGAATCATGGGAGTTCATACAGGTTAATCTAAGGCACCTAAATAAATGCCAAATTTGTAAGGCCGGTTTCTTTAGCATCATGATATAATTGAAGTAGAAAGCTCCCCCACTGCACCAGGTTTTTCTTGTTTGTCTTCAGGAACAGCATTTTCCTCCAATGGCTATCAGAGCACTGTGGGAAACCAGGCTTTTACCTTTGCATCAGTGCTAGCAGATGTGAACTCTCCAGAGCTTTTGGGATGATGGGTAGCTGTGGTTGACCCCGTAGCAAATTCTTGGGGCAGGTTCACCCCAAGAGGCAGGCAGTGAAGTAACCAGGCATCCTCACCACTGTAGGGAGGCAGAGCTCATATGAGATTTCAACATTATTTTAGCTTTGAATTACTTTTTAAACAGCAGCTAATACCTCTCTATGTCAGTGACAGTGGGAGAGGAAGTAAACTCACTGAGAAATGTGGTAATCCAGACAGGAAATTGAAGACAGACTAGACAGTGGGAAAATTTGAGGAGTCCACGTGTGGTCTGGTCTGGCAACAGCTCGTGTCCTTGAAGGAGCTCCCTCTCTGCTTATGCCTGTGCTGCCAAGGACATGTTGGTGCTGCAGACTTGATGGAATCCTCGGCTTCTTGGGGAGCCAAGGGCTTCTGCAAACAGCACCATTGCAACGCCGACACTTATGGGATTTTATTGCCCTCAGTAGCAATTCTTTCCTAATGTCAAACTGAGCTGCTGTATCTTACAGGAAAGGACCTAAACAATGATGTATTCAGGCTGATGGGACTGGATTAACCCATTAATAAATAGGAGGTGAAGAGAGCAATCTTGTTGAACGTAATGTATGCTAATGATGTGACCTGGCTAATGGAGCCCTTTTCTATATTCTGTCATTGCGCACATCAATTATGCAGCCTCAATTATCATCCTGTTTTTGTATCATGTGGCTGAGAAATGAGGCTTAATAGAGATGTTTCACCCAGTAAAATGCCTGATTAGGTTATGAAAGCAGAAACTCAAGGAAGAGAAGGAAAAGAAAAAACCTTTGTTACATTATATCCTGATTTAATTAGCCAAAAGATATTATTCTTTGTAAGGGCTTTGAAGTTGTAGAAATATTGCTGCAGGCTTGGCAGCAGAGATGACTAACTGCCTTAATACCTACAGCAAATACCCTGACATAGCACTTGCATACAGACAGATCTTAGCTAAACACTGCAAATCAGGCCAAGATCTCCATGTGGTTGAGATTCCCAATGAATGGGAAAAGGAAGAGGGGGACTTCTGAGAGTCACAGCTCCAGTTACATCTGGGAGGGGAATGACAGCAAGCCCATGCTGCTGGTGACATCTCGATGCATGTGGTAGCTTTTGGTAGCAGTTCTTAGATAAATGTTCCCCTCTCTTTGCTGGGTGGTCCTGTCTCTTGCTCTTTTTCTTTGTTTTTTAGATGTGGATTACACCGAGTTTCTCTAAGTTTTACTGTTTTGGGGATTTTGTGTTCCTACTGCAAGCCTGGTAATGGGGATTCGTCAGGTTCATTGAATCTGTCAGGTTCCTCCTTGTTGCCTTAGGATGGTTTCAGGTATTTCTCGTGTTTCTGACACGGCTCAAAAGATAGTCAGCCCTGCAGGACAGGCGAGGGCCTTGAGGACAACCCAGTTTGTGATGAGAAGCTACCAGAGGAAAAAAAAAAGGAAACCCCCACACTTTTTTTTTGCAGTAGCTGAATCCACGCAGGAAGTTGTGACCCTTGTCTTGTGCTTGCAAGACAAAACCTGTAGCTTTTGACATGGTGGGAAAAAATGGAGTGGAGAAGGACCTAAGCAGTGGGATGAAGGTGACTGAGTTAAGTAATCTCTGCAGTCCTTAAGGCAGATCCAGACTCCATTGCCTTCAGCAGAGTGGTGACTTTGCACCAGGGAGAAATCTGTTCCTTTCAGACCTGTCTGAAGACAACTCTGAGTTTTCATCCATGACAGCAGAGGCAGGACTATAAACTCCATGTTTTATTTTATTTGAGACATAACCAACCAGCTAGATCTCTGATAAAAATCACAGGTCTGATTCACACAGGTTTTGGCTGAAGTGCAGTGGCACAGAAAGCTGGTGCAGAGCAAGGGTGAATCAGGTCCTTGGCGTGTGTGAGCTGTTAGTTCTTTCCCTCCCTCAGGGTCTTGCCTGCCATGGCAAGGAATGATGTCACACTCATTGAGAACATGATTGGAATGACAAAACGCCCAGGGTGCAACATTCACTCATCTGTTCTTGGCCAGTCCATCTCCTAGTCTCAGTAAATAATTTGGGATACTTGGGGGAAATGAACACCTGGGCCCCTTGTTCCAGCTGTAGCTGTGCCTCCGCTTTTGGGTGTGTGCCTGGAGAAGTGCCTTCATGGCCTTACTCCAAGAACTGAGCTTGCAGCTGAAGCTGCTCTTCTTCACTATGATGTTACTTTTAAAAATTGGTGATATTGACCTAAGCTTTGAAACACTGCCTCTGCAGCAGCCAAATAAAATAGTGATAATACTGTGACTTGCTAACTCGGAGCAGCGTGTTGTCACAAGCTGTGCTGTGTCACAGGTGCCAGCAGCTACGGAACTCAGCATTAAATTTCCTTTTATCATATGCTTTGTGGATGGTTTAGCCATCTTCTGATGCCCTGTTCATCCCCGGTGCTGTGCACCTAATGTGGTCTAATGTGCACAAGAGGTGGCTCTGGCGAGCAGGAGTCTAGTACATTACGTGGTTGAAATTGGTCAGGTCACTTGCTGTCTGTCTAAGGAATGGTGTTTAAAGATTAGGGATTATGGAAAAATGAATTTCATTGATTTTTTTTTTAATATACCTTTGAACATCTCCAGCACTGGCAAGCTAACTTTGTGCAGAAAAGAGATGCGTGAATCTAAATAGGCTGTAAGAATTTCAAATTTGAAAACAAAAAAAAATCAAGCTGTTTGCATTAAAAAAAAATTAAGCTGTTTGCTCTTGCTAAGAGCAGTGAGGTAGATCATGTTTTTTCCCCTGCAGATTTTTGAGTGGTGACATTTAAATAGTAGAAATGGTTTAAATTTCTACATCCCCCTTCTTGCCCCCGTACACTCCTCAAGCTTTATGTAAACTTCAGTTTGAATCTGTGTGCCTCTGTGGACAGGAATGGAGCCGTGCTTTTGAAGTGTGTGCTTCATTATTGCTTTGTGTTCTTTCCTGTTAACTTCCACGCAGAATCCAGCTTATCCTTGCTTGATCCTCCATGAGTCTCAAATGCAACATGAACTGCTTGGCTGTATGTGTTTCCTGACCTCCTTTTCATTTCTGTGCAATGTCCATATGATCTATCATAGCTTTGAAAATTCAACTGCGGGGTAGAGATTTCTTTGCCAGAATTGATCCTTCTCTTTTCCTCAGAAACCATCAGATAAAGGGATACTTGTGACAAATAAGCATGAGAAAGATCACCACGTTAGAAATCTTCTGCTTTGTGCTGCGCTAGCTCTGTGTAATTTGAATGGGTCCACAGTTACTTGTCTTTCACCTTTGGGGTAATTATTTGCTTGCGAGTGACGAAGATTCTTGATCCCATTTTGACCTGCGGAACTTGTGATAAGGAAAGATTTGCCTTCAGGCTTCAGTCCACAAAAGCCTGATATTCCTTTTTTTCCCTATCACATTATATTCGCTGCAGAAGCTGTGTGAGATGAGAAGCTCGTTATAGCTTTAGGGTCATCACTGAATGACTTTATCCAGTGGCCTTCCAGCACTTCCACAAGGGGATTCATATCATCCCTATTATAATACTCTTGTATACATTGTTTTAATTTCTATATCCTTTTCATCTAGCTACTGAGGGAAGAACGTTTTACAGCTCTTAATGTACTTAGCCTTGAAGCTTATGAGTTAGAGAAAACTTCATTATGCCCAGGGCAGGGGTGGGAGAATTGAGGAGCAGAGAAAGGGAAGTGTTTGCTAATTCTCACTCTGTGAGTGACTCAGTGATGAGTACAATCAGGGGTAATATGGCTTCAAGCAGTTCTTTCGTACAGTGTTTTGCTGTGTGATGATATAATTTTTGTTTCACCAGGAGTTGTTCTGTGCCTCTTCGCTGGAAAAGGTTGGGTTTTGCTAGACTTGGACAATTTGGAGTTTTCTGATAAAAATGAAAATACACCAAATGTTTAGAAGGAAATCAAAATGTTGGGGTACTTAAATGAAGTTCACAAGAGCTGCAGTTCAGGCACAGTATTCTCCCATTCCCTTCTCTGTGGGGACCTGCTGCAATAACACACTGCAATGAGAAATGCCTCCTAATTCCGAGGTGATCATTAAAGCTATGCGTTCACCAGAGGGCATCGCTTACAGGCAGAGCCCCGGCGTCCAAACAAAACTGCCCCAAGTGTCACCATCAGCGCTTTGCCACAGCACTGGCTCTGTCAGGAGGAGACGTTTAAAATTCAGCCCATGCACTTCCCATTCCAGAGAGTTTTGTGGGCTGCACAAGAAAGGTTATTGATAGTTTATCCAAATGTTTTTTGACAGACCCTTTCACACATCCCTCCTAGGTGGCACAGCACACAGGGCTGCCTTTTGTCACCGTCGGCTGGATGTTACCCAGGGCGGCTGTTCTGCCCTTGTTCATCACAAAATGATCCATAAAGCAAATTGGGATATCTAAATGCACCAGGCTGTTCACAGATCCCACAGCAATTATTTTGGAGTGTTGCATGTAGAAATGTTTGCCAGAGGTGGAAAGCAAGTTGTACAAAATCTGCTCTCTGCAAGTAGTGGCTGTCTCAGTCCACCCTCTCTTGCTCAAGGGGAAGGATGGTCTTGCCAAGCCATCCAGCACTAAGTAGAAGACGTATTTGGAGCTGAAATATTAAGTGCAGCCCAGCATGGATGGTCCAAACTGGAAGCTGAACTAAAGGACAAAATAATCTCTCTCAGCCTTGCTGTTTGCACATTCATCAGCCTTTGTCAGCCAACATGAGGGCTGCTGGGCTGGAGCCCCTTGGGCCACTGGTTACCATTCAGTGGTGGGGATGTGCTGAACCCCCTGTCACTGACTGATGATTCAGGCCTTGGATATCGAGCTGGCATCTTTTTTCTTCTTACACTGGAATTATCCCAGTGACCAGCCAGCTCTCTGCAGACCATAGCTAAGAAATACTTAGCTACATGGAATCCATAGGTTGCAGTCTGGGAACTGGGGATTAGGACTCTGAATGCCAAACCAGATGGATACATGTGCATGCTATGTGTGCTCAGACCTGTTTATAGTGTGTCTCTGTGTTTTTGTGCATGTGCTGCATGTAGAGATGGTTATTTGGTACATCACTCCTGAGCAATGTGGGTGATGATGATCTCTGTGTCAGAGCCTGACACACATGTACACGTGGGCACAGTGAATGCTCTCTCTTTGTTCCTGTGTGAAATTTGGACCTCTGCTTTCCAGTGAGGCATTATCAGATCATTCCTTTGCTGAACTGGTTGATCTGATTAGAGGTGGCTTAAAAAAGGAAAGTGAAGTGAACAGGTGGCAGACATAAATACACAGCTGTGCATTATTGCTGATTTTATTGCTACTTTATAACGCTGTCCACGGTTATTTTACAACAATTTTCTCTATTGGTGACATTGCTGTAAATCTCACTGTAAAATGGCCCTAAATGTGCAATGAATTCTATTAAGCAAAATGGAGAAACTTAGAGAATCACTCTTTTGTGATATGTGAGAGATGCAGGGAGAGAGATGCAGCTAGGGGAACAGCAGAAAGCCATGGGGAAAGAATTAGGGGACCAAAAGGCTTGTTACATAAGGAGGTTAAATCTCCTCGTGTGGTGCTGTAAGAGCATCGTGGATAAAGCAATGGCTCGTCAGACCCACTAGATGGAGATGGAAAGAAGCATTTTCTTCTCGATGATATTCCTGGAGCTGCCTGCTTGTACTTTGCTGGCATATTGAATGGCTTTTACTTACAGTATCTTAAGCCTGTCCTTAAAGCAATTACAAGATTTCTCCAGAGTCATATTTGGCATGTGCGGGCTATATCCAGGCTTTTAGCACCGGCTAATTTGCCTGGCCTAATTTTGTATATGTTCCCATTTATATTCATGGTCAGTATCTATTGTAGTTACAGGCTTTTCCATATAAAAGGCACCTCATTCTTTTCTTAATTTTATTGAGAATTAATACAGATTCTTGTATGTCAGCAGGATGAGGCTAGAGAATAGGAAATATTTTTCCTTCTGAAAATCAATATCTCATTGGCTCCATCAATCATTAACTCTGCAAACTTTTTTTTCTTCAGTGCCTATAAAGTCTTTTGGGGTTGAGTTCTCTGCCTAGGACTGTCTGAAATAGAAATTCCATCTCCTTTGAGAAGTCCAGCACCAGTGCTTGCCCGTAAGTCCAAGGGAAATCCTACAACTGTCCTGCCACAAAAAATGTCAGTGTGTTTGGAACGTTTTTCTTGGTGATACATTCACCTGCTTCTTCTGAAAGTTGATTATTATCATAAAGTGAAGCCAAAAGTTTAGAAATGTGTCAAACCTAGAAATGTTGAGATTGAGGGAAAAACCAAAGAGAACTTCTGGAACATACTATCTCTGAAGGAGAAGACCATGGGATGCCCAGGGATGCTCTGTGCCACCTGGCTCCACTATGGTCACACCTGGAGTCTCTCAGCTCCTGCGTGCTCCTGCTGTTTCAGATGCTCGGCCTTCCCATGGAGATCCTGGAAGCCCAGCTCTGCTGGCGAAGCCTAAAGAAAAGAGGATTCCCATCTAGCAGTGCCATTGGAATCCATGCCTGCGGACCCACTGTGATGTGTTGGAAATTTACAAGAAATTTCTGACAAAATGTTGAGGTTCAGCCGAGGAGGATCTTCCCTGACTTGGTGTGTGGCCTGACAATTTCTGACCAATTGCTTTGGGCAACAATTTAATGAATACCAGGAAGTCAAGAAGCATCTTCTTTGTTGGGAGCTGGAACAGCCTTTGCTATGTTTTCTGAGAATCTCTTTATTGAGGTTCAGCTAACAGAGCTCCCTGTGTGACCAGGACAGGCTGAGACCCCACAGCTCAGCAGCTGTGGCCATCTACTGATTGATGGAGAAGCACAGAGCTGCTGCAGTTCATTCGCCCTTGAGTGCGTGACCATCTCTTGAGCACTGGGCTGGCTCACAGTCCCCTTCAGCTGGGCAATAATGTGTATTCCTGCACTGTACCTGCTCTGGTGCTTGTAAACACTCGATAGTTGAGCAGAGAAAGCATGTTTGGACCTGGCCACGGGTATTGCACAGGTCATGCAATAGCACCCCACAGGGCCATGCTCGAGCCATTGAAGTTGTGAATCTCCATGCACTGTTTGCACATGAAACATTTACTCCAACCTTTTGCAACCCCCAAAGGACTGGCAGCTCCAGAGCAGCCCTTTTTCTTTCATTCTTTGCTTTTCTTTCCCCCCAGTTGTCTCTCACTGTGTGGGGCAGAGATATGTGCTCAGGTTTTTGCACCCTCCATTTGGGTATGTATGTCCCAGGGCTCAATGTGCTCCACACCTGCAGCTCCCCGGCTTTGCAGGGCAGAGCCTAAGACATTTGTTAAGCTGTTTATTTAGTGTTGCTGTCACTGTTCATTCTTCAAAGGAGTGAGATGAGAACCCACTTCAGCAAACCCTTCTCTCCCCACAACCACATCCATGAATCACTTCGGAGTCTGTCAGACGTCAGCAGTGTGAATGGGAGCTGTAACATTTGGGGCTGCTCTTGCAGAGGAGCTTTTCCATGGAGCTTTCTAGGCTTTGGCTCCCAAACAAGATTAATGAGATTTTTTAGGAGGTGATGATATACAGGATGCCAGAGTAAATGCTCTAATGGTCTGCTGTGGGCTTCAACACTTGAACTGCACAAGGGAGAGAAGCAGTGCAAGTGTCACTCTCCTAGCAGGGAAGGTTGTCACTGTTGGGTGGGAGATTTGTCCTGTCTGTGATCAGGAAACATCCATTAGAAGAAAATGGGTCTTGATTAGGTGGAGTTGCCTGTGGGCTTGAATTGATGCTGAGCTGTGGTGAAGGCAGGTACCACTCCTGAGTGACCAGCACTTTGTCAGGCTGTCTCATTGGCTACGGCTTCGGGCAATTGCACTGGTCACTTGTCCCTAAAACTGCCTCGGGAGGCTCTCTGCAGTTAGCAATCTGTTTTAATCCCCAGAGAGATTATTTACTCTCATACTTCAGCTCTTGCAGCTGAGGCTGTGCCTGGCCTTCATTCCAGAGCTGCCCAAGGGCTCTCTGTAGCAGCTGTCTCATTGGAGGTGAATTTTCAGCTGTGCCAGAAGAGACTTGCAAAGAAGTTTGTGCTGTACTTAGTCATGCTGCTTGGTTCCAGCAGTGTTATTCGTCCCACAAGACCACAAATGCAAAAATCACTTACAAATGTATAAAAGCCCCCAAACCACTGAGCACCAGGTAAAAACATTCTTTTACAAGCCGCTGATTGCTCCAAGGGTCTCTCTGGTATTGAAAACCCACCATTTGTTGGCCTGTTGTAACCAAATTCACAAACTACGTCTCTCAGGTGGCAAGGGGAGTTTGTTTCCAAATCTAAGTGCTGTCGCCAAGTGTATGTTAGAGCAGCGGAAAATAAGTATTTGTTTAAAGGGGGATTACACTTTCCAGCTCAGAAATACGTAGTGTTTTTCAAACTGATTGCAGCTTTGTTTCTTCCTCTGGAAAGGACAAGCGTGTTTTCTGGCTATAAGCTGAAGTGGGAGGAAATTGAAGTAAGGGTTTTTTGATGGCATTTGAACGATATCTTTAGAAAGCCCCCAGATAGGTGGCAAATATGTCCTTGCAAGGGATGGTCAGGGCTCACTGGCTCTGCAAAATCCTGCTTTCCCACTGGGAACCTCGTCTCACTGTCTGGCATGGAGGACAGGCCAGCGGCTCCACATACCAGCTGTTTTTTCTGTGATAGGTCTGGGTACTCATAATTACAGAAATTAAGTTTGTATAACAGGTGCAGGGTAGCAAAAGGTGGATTTCTGAGCTTATTTTATCTGTGTGAAGTCACGTACCAAGTATGAATCTAATCCTTCTGAACATCAGATTCTTGTTCACTAGTATTTTATGCCTTTTATTTCTCTAGTAGAAATGATTTCTCACTGTGAGCATCCTTGCCCCCATGGTGAAGCTGTGCTCCCAGTTCCCAGCACAGCAAAGCAGTGAGGGTGGAGAAGGAAAGGAATGGTCAGGCAGGATTAGGATGAGGAGCTGCCATGTGATGAGAGCAGACTAGAAAATTTCTCCTGTGCTTAAATAAGTGGAAGTACTCCAATGGAAAGAGTTTGGGATGGCTAGTGTTATGTACAGGAGGAAGTTGGAGCGTGGAAAATATCTTACTGAGGGCTTGGAGAGAGGGAGAATAATCTCTCCTCTGTGAGGAAGTGACGGGGAACTTGTGCTTGGTGGCCTCTGCCAGAATAAAGGCTTTGAAATGGAAATCTGCAGATCAGTCTGACCTCCCAAAGTGGCACAAACAAACAGCATTGTGGTCCCTTTCGTATGTGGTGGCAGCTTTCTGTGCTGGGGGAACACAACCCTGGCCATCTCCAGCATCCTCGCGCGTGAAAGGCATGGGTAACGCGTTTATTGAAGGAGCTGTCTTTTGAACGTTGTACACCCATGTATCTATTTCAGGGTAGAGCAGCTTCATTTAAACTGCCTGGAAAGATTAAATTATATTATTCTCTTAACATGACAAGAGGGTGACAGACTCCTGTTTCTCTGCAGAATGGTACACAGCGAAGCGGAACTGGGAACATGTTCCTGCTCCCGGCTGGGGAGGAGCCAATCGATCGGAGAGCCCTGTAGTGCATTAGAAGGATGAGAAAGCAGGGATTAATTTCAACAGCCTGATGTAAAACATGAGCATCCCCTCCTTGAGCTAAATCACAAAGAGGGGTTCTGGGCCTGTCAGGTGCGTACACACAGGCAGTACAGGGGACTCCGCGGTGCTGAGGGGGGTGGAAGAGCAGCAGAGGAACAGCTTTAGTTTTTTTAATCTTTGTTTTCTTGTCAGCTTCTGACCTCACAACAAATAAATGCAACTTTGCATAGGCAGAACTAAATAATCCATCTTATTTTCTGGATGGGAGCAATAACAGCCCCTTGTCTGAGGACTAGCTGAGAGAACTAACAGAATTTTGCTTCTCCCTGTCTTTTGGCAGACCTGCTTTGGTAAATTTTGATGAAAGTCTTGCAATGGTCATTTTTGTGTCTCCTTTTCTTGTCAGCAAACCATCATCTCCCTACCTTACAGGAATGTTTGACAGTTCATGCATTAAAGACTGTGAGATGCTCAGATTTGGGGGTAATTCATACAGGTGACTTAGACACATCTTTCAAATCACTCCAGGAATGGTCATTCCAACACTGCCCCGGGCAGCCTGTTCCAATGCTTGACAACCCTTTTGATGGGGAAATTTTTCCTAATATACAATCTAAACCTCCCCTGGCATAACTTGAGGCCACTTCCTTTTCTTCCACCTCTCTTTACCTGGAAGAAGAGGCCAATCCCCACCAGGTTACAATCTTCTTTCAGGGAGTTGCAGAGGGTGATAAGGTCTGCCCTGAGCCTCTTTTTTCTCAAGGCTAAACAAACCCTTCTCCATCTCTGTTGCTCTTCTTTGGACACCCTCCAGCCCCCCAATGTCTTTCTTGCAGTGAGGCCCCCAAAACTGAGCTCAGGATTCCTGGGATGTTTCTTCTCTGCTGTGCTGTATTTTCAACAGGTATCTGCTAAGTTAGTAAGGAGTCTCCAGCTCCTCCTGTTTGCTGCCCACAGTGCCTGCACTGGTATAGATGCACTTCAGCTGGGCTATTGATCTCATCACCTTCTTGGGGGGGAGAAAGCTTTAATTCCTACGGGACCATTCTCAGGCAGGTCTATGGTTTCTAGCACATCAATAACCCTTGTGTCTTTGCTGCCACTGTTACCAAAGCTCTGGGAGAAATTCGTATTTGGCTTGAAAATCTGTCTGTTCCCCTCAGTTTTGGCAGGACCTTTAAGCCTTTCAAGCTTTGCTCTAACAACACAACAAAGTCTTTCTAGTGCAAGTTTTCACATGTGCTGAGGAAATACTTATTCTAGTGTGAAGAAACTGTGGAGCCGTGCTGATGGCTTAAGCTCCTGAAGGCATCCATACAGTGGGAAAATCAGGCCCTAAGTTGTCTCAGACAGTAAATCCTGCAGATTCTCACGGCTTATATCAGAGGTTCTGCAGACCTTCTTATATCCCCTGTTGCTCACTGTTTACAGTTCTTTAAGGAACAGGAACACCAATGGCTGGCTCAAACACAGTGACTTTGATGCTGGAATAAGCTCTTGCTCAACACTGAACAGAGCCAGTTGCTCTGGGATGCTCTCTCAATTAGATGTTTGATTTGCTCTCAGGAGGAGGAGGAGGAAGAGGGGGATTTTTCCTTGCTACTTCTTTCACATCCAGCTTTAAACAGCTTCCTGGGAACACCAGCCCTCTATATGCTTCCTCCCAGGTGAACACATCAGGGTCTGACTGTTTGGGACAATAACTGCAAGCCTGCAAACCTTGGAGCATGAAGTATTTAGGAATAATGAGACCTCCTTCTGTATTTCCTTACTCGAGGTCACTTCATGACATCAGGGGAATTCTCCTTTAAAACCTGACATCCCAACATTGCTTAGCCACTGCTGGCTTGACTAAGTAGCTACCACTGGTACATGTGGCAGTTTGTTTCGGGAGGTTGAATCCCTAAATACTCAAATCACACACCCAAGTGCTTACACAAAGCATTAGTTATGCTTAGTTCACTAACAAGATTTACGTGTGCACTGTGCTAAAGGCAGGGAGGGCAAACTCTGCCACCAGTGCTGCTCTCTGACAGCAGCAACGCGTGCTCGGGGTCAGGTACCACAAAGGCTTGACAAGTTTAACAATACATCAGGTAGATTTACTCTCACTCTGAGCTTAATCTTCCTCATTCTCTCATGTTCTAGAAATGCTCCTCTGGCGAGGTCTGGAGGCTGGGAAGCTGCCTTAGAGGTGTAATGGGACTCACTCGTGGCCATCATCAAATTGAAAATTGTTCCTTTGAATATTGTCTGCAGCCTTTAAGATTCAGCCTGCAAGACTCTAATGCCACCAAGGTGTTTTTCTTGGTAGAGAAAAATCTCCCTCTTGATATTCAGCAGTTTCTTTATGGGGTTGTTTGGTCTCTAGACATAAGAGAATCCTGGCAATTTTGATCATTTGAAGAGAATGAGTAATGCGTGGTGCTTAGTACAGTGTGTCGCTCTTCACATCACTGATTATGCTTTATTTTCTATTATGTTGGATGGAGTGATTCTATTATGGACTATCATTTTCTCTTTTTACTGTGGTTTATTTCAAGGATTCCTGCTGGAGCCCTATCTGCAGAACATTTCTAGATTACAATTGACTATGTAAGACTGTTTCAGGAATACTTAATGGGCCAGCTCAAATTAGCCAATCTGAAGAAGTGAATTTCGGCCTTGAGAGCTCTATGAACACATGCCATTCTGCAAGCAAAGGGAAAAGTCTGTCTGCTGTTGAAGTTTCAGTAGGTGTCAGTGTGGATTTTAAGCTGGATGCTCAGCCTGACTATTTAAGTTCCTTTCTTTGTGAATTTACCATGGTCCTGTTCCCAGGTATCAGCCCTTGGTTCAATTTAACCTCCTCTTTCCACGCCTCTTTCTGGATCAAAGATTGCTGGTGATAGGCGATCACTAACTTAGATAACAGAGCCAGGACTCAGAGGGTGAGAGGTCACAAGTCTCCACAAACCATGGAGACTTATGACCAAGGATCCTGCTGGTGTAGCTGGGGACTGTAAGAGACACACATCTGGGTGAGGCACAGGCTTCACATCCATCCTGGTGCGACCTTCAAAGTCCTTATCTGGCAGGAATTGCTAAGCCTGCATGGGAAGATCAAAAGAGCTCATCTTGATCAGCTCATCAACATTTGGGCCTGACTCTGACTGCTGCCAGGAGCACATCAAAGGTAAACATGAGAACAAATAAGCAAATTATGGCCAAGAAGAAGGGTGGGCTACGAACAAGAGGCCATCTAATCCTCCAGGAATGATATTCTGTAACAGCCCTCTGAGAGAACATTGGGATGGGTTAGAGCAAGCACTAAGCAAAGAAGAAGGCAGCAAATGGTCAGTTTATGGCAGATTATTCCAGATGTTGGGCAGTGTTTCAGCATGTTTTCCTCCTGATCATTATTAAAATAATGAGGAATAATTTTGCTTTTTCTCCACATGGTTTTATTTTTTCAGCTGAGACATGATTGTTTGTGTGTTTATAAGTCACAGCTGAAAGTGCACAGAGCATTCAGGGTCTGGGAGGGAAAACTGTCAAGGCCTTTCTCAGCTATTTTTAGGTGGTCTTATTTGAGTGGCATTTATCAAGTACAGAGCACCAGAAAACCAATATCCCTTCCGGAGCAATACAGAGATGCTCAAGAAAAGAGGACAGCAAGGTCAGAAAGTGAAGCGCATCCTGGCCAAGGCTTTATATTAAGTTTCTGAGCCCTGCAGAAGAGTGTGGGTGGGGCTGGGGGACCAACAAGGTCCACGTGACAGCTGCCCACCATGAGAGTGAATCCAACCCACAGCCTGGGGATGTGCTTCCCTCTCCTCTCTGCTGCCCAGAGCTGTTGTGCCTTTAACTGATGCCTTTTGCTCCAGAGATGGTGGATTTCAGGGTTGGTTTTGGCACTGGATCCCCTCTTTGGAGAAAAGCATAACTAGCTGTTTCAGTAATGGTGTGAAGCAAAGCTTTTTTGTTTGTTTGTTTGCTTGTTTAAATGAAGAAGGAGTTAAGTGTGTGCTTAAGTGATTTCCTGGTGGAGGATCCAAGCTACAACTTTGTGATGGCAATTGAGAGGCCATTAGCAACAGAAAATCAGAAAGAAAAAGGCTAGGCCATATTTTACAGCTGCCCAGAGAAGAATGTGAGTGCCCCTCTTACTATTAAAATATTCCAGTGCTTTCCCTGGTCGTGCTTTCTTTAGGAAACAGCACCTCACAGCGAGGTCTCAAGGTGTGTACCTGTAAAATCTCTGGTGTGTTTGATGTTGGCACTTCTCTGAAGATGTGTTCTTCCAACACAAGCCTGAGTCAGTAACAGCTCAGAGGAAAGGCTGGGCTCCAGGAACAAACAGAGCTTTTGTCTCCTCTCTTTGAGGGCTTTGGATGGCAAAAAGAAGTGTAACCTGGCTGTTCAGTGTGTTTCTGTGCCATGTTCAAAAGTCTGATGTGGAGGAGACCAGGAGCTGTAATCGGTATTGAGTTAATTCCTGCCTTCATCCTCGCTGCCTTGCAAACTTCAAAGCAGCAAAGCTCCTCTCTTTACACCTACGAGCATCATTTCCAGAGCTGAGCAGGGTAATTTTCACATGCAAATTCAAGAGGCGAGCCGGCCTTATGTGAGAAGGTGGACACGCTGCTTAATGGGACAACAGCACCTCCTTGTCTTCCCTGAAGGGGAGCAAGGCAGCAGAAATAAGATTTCCTTTTGCTGTTGTTTTAGGGGAAAATGCCACCTTGTGCTTTGTTTTTATGCTTTGAATTGTGTTGAATGCTGGAAAAATAGAATGCAGTTTTGCCATCTAGAGCTTTATATTACATTTTTCAGAAGCTGTTGGAAGCATAAAGCAGGAATCAAAGACTTGGCAAAGATACAGGTCAGCTTTACAACTCCCTTCATTCTCTGGCATTTGAAATACACAGATTTGTGGACATTAATCTTAACATTATTGATGTAGTGGGAAAACAGGGAGAAAACTTATGGTATGTACAGTCCTCACTGTTGGTTTTTTGTCATATTCTCTTTGGGACAGTAATTTCTGTCATTTGTTATATCAAAAGCTGCCTCCTTGGTCTTGAATTTTGGTGGGTTTTTTTTTCGTTGACTCTAACAGCAGAATTACTGGGAAGTTATTCAAACCAGAGAGAAGTGAGTGTCAGGGGACCAGGCAGGACAAAAACTGATGTGATGATTTAGGCAGGTCACTTTGCCACTGCGGCCAAGACATCTAAGAAATTGACCTCAGGGTTTGTGTTGCCCAGCTTCTGAAAACACCTGCATCTTGTGTTTTCTTTTTTTTCCTTTTTTTTAGCAGTTCCAAAAAGCCTGCTGTGATTTTTCGGTGCAGGAATGGGACTCTCATGCTTCCTTTTCTTGATTCTGTCTCTAGCTGAGCTGTCTGTTGGTGGCACATTGAACGCGTTAGGTGTGGCCTCAGGTGTCCATGGACTCTGCAGCATAAGCCTGGGTGCAGGAGGCTGTGTATAAACACACAAACAGCTAAAGCTCACAAGCACTTGCGCAGTTTCATTTTCACTGCAGAGATTCTCTGCATCAGTTTCCTGTGCGGGTTGTCAGGTGTGTGTGCTCCGGAAAACACCCCAGTGCAGGATGTTTTTGGGTGAGGGCAGCACTTTTCACTGAATTGACCATTTCTGAGGCTCGCTGTCTTCAAACAGTGCAGGGAGTGTGCTGGTGTTCTCTGCTCCAGGCACACAGGCCAGCGTGGGTTGGCTGCCACCTCCCTGCACCCCCCCACCCAGCTGTCTGTGAGACACCACTGACGACTTGTGCAGAAACGGAGGACTTAATTGTTAATTGCTATGAACTCTATGTCTGATTAAAATCAGCCTTTATTAAATTAAATAAGCTCCATCTGTCAATAGAGTGTGTGCCCTTCCACCAGAGGCAGAGACAGCAATTCAGAGGAGAATCTTTCAGATGATATTCCTGTTTCAGTTAAAGTGCAGAATAGAGAAGTGGCTCAATCCCTAAAGTCTAAGCCAGGTCTCCTGTCTCTAATGAATCAAATCCAGCTCTACCAGCTGTGTGAAATGGGAATAAAAGTCCATTCAGTGGAGTGAACCTCAATGGTTTGGGCTTCACTCTTCAGTGTTGATAATAAATGAGAGCCAGAAACTGGCCTGGAATCACACTATGGATGAAATAGACTTGCAGTTTCATTCTCATTCTTCTTTTTGAGATTTAAGTTGGGATGACATTTTGCCTGGTGTTTTCAGGTTTTCTTGTGGGAACCTTAGTGTGAAGACAGATGTGATCTGGCTGGATGCTTTACTCCCGTGGTTTTGTTCAGCTTTTTCATGCCCCTCAGATCCCAAAGTCAGTGAACTACAGAGGACTTGACATTTGTTTTTGCACGTATGCACCTCCTTTCCCACTTGATGAAGCTTTTGACTCACCCTTTGATATGCAACCAAAATGATGCAGAACTGAGGTTTAAGTATGGAGAAACCTTGGTGAAACAAATCATAAGAAAGGAAGCTTAGCAGAATTACAACAGAGCTGATAAGATAATGATGCCTGTGCTCCAAATCTCCTTTCCCTTCCTCAAACCACCTCTTCGGGTATTTGGACTCTGGGTCTGAAAGCGTTGTTTGTCATCATTTATAAACCAGCCTAGATGACTTGCTGATATGAGTGACCCCCGGGCAGCTTTCTGCTAGACCTGATATGCTCAAAACCTTTGGACAGTAAAAAGAGAGCTCTGGAGAGGAAGAGGCATCTGTGGGTGGTGATCCTGTCACCTACATTCAGTCACCTGCCTTCCTGTGGCAGTGGGAAAGCAATGTGGAAACTTTGTAATACAATATCCACAAAAGTGCTGTGTGGTACCTGGGGCAGCCCATGGTCATGAGGGACACTGTGGCCTTTGGTGGACCTCTGTGGAGGAAGAAGACAAAAATCCCAACCATGCACAAATACCTCTTTTAATTGTTTGTCTTGGTTGTCAGGCCAATATTCCATCTTAGTGGATTCAGAGCTTCAATGATGTGTGTAAAATATTATGCCTAAGATGTCCATCTCTATTTTAATTTTTCTCAGCCTCACTGAAGTTTTGCTGATTGAGATAATTCAGCAGTTTCCTGATGGAGATAGTTCAGCAGTTCCCCAAGCTCTGAGGGAAGGCTCGGGTCTAGGCAGAGTGATTGCCCAGAGAAGCTATGGCTGCCCCACGCCTGGAAGTGTCCAAGGCCACATTGGATGGGGCTTGGAGCAACCTGGGCTAGTGGAAGGTGTCCCTGCCCATGGCACGGGATGGAACAAGATGGTCTGTAAGGTCCAACCCAAACCAATCTATGATTCTGTAAGAAACCAAAAGCAGTGAGGTTTGGAGAGAAAATGAGGAACCAATCCTAGTTTTCTTTGAGCCAGGCTTGACCAGCAGTTGGATAGATGGGAAAACTATATTTCTGAAGAGTTTGGGAAAGGTAATTTATCCCAAGGATGCTTTTGGATGTTTGCTTGCAATTACAGTTGTTTTAGCAAAGTGAACAGAATTTGCTCTTTGGATTTTCATTTCCATGCCCAGAGTTTAGAGTTGCAGGTACCACCTGTTAACACTATGCAAACAAAATATAATTGACTCCCGCAGGAATCCCTCTGAAAGGCAGCACCTTGGGATTAAAGTTGCAGAGCCATCTATCTAAAATGATGTGGCAGATTTAATTAACGTGTCTAAAAATACACAGGCTGCAATCAAGCCTTTGCTTCTGCCCGTGTCTGTTCCCTGAAGGGGAATGCACATAATTTTCAAAATCTTGGGTTCTGTCAGCCACCTGTGAGTTGAATTTATTGATGCATGAGATTATCATAAAATTAATTTGGACACTGCTGAATTATGAGGTTGAAAACAGGTTGAGAAGTAGCTGCTCACCCAGTCTAAGCAATATGCTGTCAATAATGTTCTTTCAAGCCCATATGTAGAGCATTACCAGACAGCTCCAGTTACACACTGTAAATGCGTGGAGATTGGATGCATACAGCCCCTCGTGGCAGGGAAAGAGCTCCGTAGTGTGGTTCTGGGAATCATTTGGAATGACTTGAATCTGAGTGGCAGATAACTACAGACATCAAATGCATTTCGCTCCTTGCTGCTCAGGAGGCAGATCTTTGCTACAGAGTCAGAGAGTGGCACAGCACCGAAACTGAGGGGCCTTCAGTCAGATTGTCTGTCTATCTGTCTGTCTGACTGTCCATCACTTGGGGTTTCAGGCTTTGTAGCCACTTTTTAACTAAAAGAACTTGTTTTTGTTGAAGCTGTAGTGGCCAGTGATGAAATGCAGTCTGCTAAGACTGCAGTGAAGATGGTAAGGGAAAGAACAAACAACATTTGTTACAGTGCTAACCCGGTCTGCTTAGGAGTTGTTCCCTTCTCGTGCTGTCAGGTTTTGGCATGGCTTTTTGTCAGTCCTTCACAGAGGTCCCCTTTAGCTTTTAGGGTGCAATAGAGGGCCTGGAGTTAGATGCCCATGGTCTGGCTGAATTAATGGCCTCACTCACAAGCCTGGATGGGTGATTTCAGGTGAGATTTCTCTCTGGTAGAGCTCAAGTGAGTTCAGTGATACCCTGTCTAACCGAACCAGCAGTAATACTCCTGGGAATTGAAATAATACTCTTCATCCTGAAACTGTTGAAACATGTGCATGGAAATGGAGTGGGGAAAAAGAGTGAAAATTGTGGGCACTGACATCCTTGGTCAGATTTTAAAGATCCTCTGTGGTGCTGCATACACAGTCCCATGGGACAGGATGCAGTGCTGCTGAGAAGGGGCTTACAGGAATTCAGGGTGTGGAGCTTCTAACTCAGGCTCTTGGCAGAGCCAAGGAGGTATTTCCTGACATGTTTAATTCATATTAAAGCCTAGAGATTGAAGAAAAACCATTTTAGAGTAGCTGAAAATTGGGGATCTGCTGGAGCCCAGTGGCTGTGACTCTTATAGTAGTGCACAGACCTTACATTTCAGCCTGGTTGTGATGGCTGCCTCACTGCCTGCTGATTAGCTGCCCTCATTAGCACAGCAGTGTCACAGGCTGTCAGTGTCCTGGTAGCTCAAG
This sequence comes from Oreocharis arfaki, assembly GCA_013398015.1. NCBI lineage: Eukaryota > Metazoa > Chordata > Aves > Passeriformes > Paramythiidae > Oreocharis > Oreocharis arfaki. The sequence goes on along the minus strand of VZRR01010446.1, from coordinate 672,561 downwards.
TGCCCTCCCCAGCCATTTTTATAACTGCACTTCAGGCAACAGAGGTGGGTGCCAAGGTGACTGTTCAGCTTTAAAGCCCAGTAAGATAAGATGCTTGAGAAAGCTTTAAATAAAAGCTAGCCTGCGGCAATCCCTTGACAAATCATCCGTTTGTGAACTTTTACTTCCTTAATCTCCTCCATCAGACAGGCTAAAGAAAGTCCAAAGGTAAAAGAGAACTATTCTAATTTAGACCATCAACTTCATCCCCATTAACTGCTGGGCCTGTTTGCAAAGGCTGCCTGCATGTGGGATAGCATGTGTCAGAGGGCTGGAACTCCTTCAGAATGGAGTTAAAACCGAAATTAAAACTTTAAAATATTTCCTTCTGATGAAGGGGGGATCAGAGAACTGTTGTGTGATGAAAATGTAAATTCATGTCTCTGCCACTGGATTCTTTGCCATCAGCAGAGGCCTGTGCTAAATTTTAAAAGTACATTTAGGCCTCTGTCATTGTCAGCAATTGTTTTGTTCTGTGTTTGGGATCTCAGTGGGATTTCACAGGCATTTTATGGTGCCTGCAATTATGTGAACTAATCTAATGAAATCTGGTGAGGAGCTGCCACCCCCATTACCAGAGCAGGGCTGTGCAGTCGGTGTTGTGAGGCTTAATGACTTTGCACAATGTTAAATTGTGCATCCTCTTGGAGAGAGGGTTCTGGCTCTTTTTCAAGATCTATAAATACCCTGGAAGTTGGCCTGGTTTCTTGTGGAGGGCTGTGGGCACGGTGCAGGCTGGGTGTGTGCACACGTGTGCTCTGCAGGGAGCTCTTCCCTGGTACAGAGCCTGCAGTCAGCCAGGCAGTGCAAACCACCACAGAGAGAAACATCCCCAGGCAGGATGGTTTTATTTACTTTTTCACCTTTCAGATTGCCTTACAAAAATGTCAGGAGACCATTACATAGCTCATCTGTTCCCCAGCAGGTGTCCTTCCCTCAGGTGGGGAGGAAAATGTTCAGACCTGCGTTGGATGCAAGCAAGCTGAATGTTTCAGAGAAGGACTGGGGATGTAAAGATGAGGAAAACAGCCAGGATTGTGACAAATAGGGTGAGCTGTGAGATGTAGCAGCCCTTGTGTCACTGAATCTGCCCGGGGGCATGCACAAGGACATGTGGAAGAGGACTGTGACTCTCTGCAGGGTGACGTGATAAGACAGAAACAACCCTTGTATGCGGGATTTACCTACTGCAGTTCTAAGGGAAAGAAAATATTACTGCAGCTTCCAGGAAATGCACTTTATTAATTTATTTTGCTGCTTTTTCCCCACGAGCAGGGGACTGAGAGCAAGCACACAGCTGATGGCTGGGTACCATTGGCCGGGCAGCCATCCATGGCTGTGGGTCTGTCTGCAGCAGCAGGAGGCACTGGGAAGCACACCAGGGCAATCACCAGTTCTCATAAATAAGTTCTCAAAATCATTTTTATAGCAGACTCTGAATAAGTCTTTTGGACTCCGAAGTAAATGCTGCTTCTGGAACTTCTCACTGGATTTTTATTAGAGCTGGCTGAGGCTGGAGGAAACAGCCCCTCTGACGTCAGAGGTTTTATATCAGGCTGTTTCCATTTTTGTACTGTGCTCCTCTGGGCATTTAAGGCATTTCCGCTACAAAGCAGATCCGCCTGGAACTGCTTCGTTCCTTTTTGCTCTGATTTACAGCAGATAAAAGTCCTTGCCTGTTGCGAATTACTCGAATGCATTTCAGTCTAATTTCAGGTATCATTGGGGGTTTATGTCAGTGGGTATTTAGCACTTTGGAGCACCAACCTTGGGCAGAGGAGGTTTCCCATAAATAAGGGAGCAGAGATGCCGGCCCTGGTCTGTTGCTGGGGATGCATGACCCTACTCCCCGTCTCCGTGTGTCGTAAACCACGTGGTGCCGCATCTGCTGGCTCCCAGCCAGGGGCTTGAGGCTGTTTAGCTGTGGCCAGACTTGTTGCATGTGTTCTCCATTCATCACCAGCCATGCCTGGGCTTGGCAAGGGCTGCCTTGGCCACGGGCAGCAGCTCTGCCAGGTGAGCCATTAGCGGCTGGGCTCGGCTGGAGTTTCCTTCCCGCAGGCCTGGCGCGTGGTTCAGCCGTGCCGAGCGGCGGAGGCACAGCAGTGGGGACGGGCTGACACGCAAATCAGAAGTGTCACCTCATTTAGCCAACGACTCTTGGCTGAGAAAGAACCTGGACTTGTGCTCGGACCTGCAGGAGACCAGATGGCTAATGTGGTCATCAACCATTGCGCCGTAATCCCACATCCAAACTTGGCTTTCCACGGGAGCAGGAGTGAAATGTAGAGTGTTAAATACAAAGCAAAGCAGAACCACTCCAGTATAACCTGCAGTGATGGGAATTCAGGGCTGCTTTTAAGCAGCAGGGTTCTTAACTCCAGGCGTTTTCTGTTTGGTTTTATTTCCCAAACCCTGCATTATCTTGTGTTGTGGTTTAATCCAGGACATCTTGTTAGGAGAAATATTATTTCCCTTTGGCAATTTCTCTGCTCTTCCTCAACTCTCTCACATTTTTTAAGCTCACAGTGGGGAGATCAAAATTTATACTTGGAGCTCTGTCTGCCTTTATTTCCCCCCCTTTCCTAATTAACTCATTGTGTTCAAATAGCACTAATTAAATCTGCTCTCACTTAAAATGCAGTCCTGCCTTCAGCAGGCAAAATTACACCTGGACTTTTCTGAACTGGTCTGACCTTGGCAGTATTTCAGCAGGAATCAGTGGCACTGTGCAGTGGCTGGTATAGGGTTGGTGTCCATAGCTCAGAGTCAGGCCCCTGATTGTTTGAGTTACAGTCAGTGCTCCTGTCTGTCAGGGTTTGTTGGCTCATGTGGGAGGTTATGTGAGCACAACTACATCTCTGGTCTGGCTCAGCTCAGACTTAACAGCAGCTCAGTCAGCCAGGGAATTGCTGGGAGCCATTTGGATCCTCTGCACTGCTCTGCTGGTTTGGAAAAGGTGTATTAGCCCAAGAGTAGTGCTCAGCCCACGTGAGAAAGTCCATGGAAGTGACTGAGGGAGGACGTGGTCACAGCTGGCAGCCAGGTCACAGTGGCACCCTGTACCACTGCTGTTTGGTGTCAGGCTTGTCCCAACCTTTCAGTACCTACATCATGAGAAATTGCAGGTAGGTTCCTGTGCAAGCCTTGGCTGGTGTGTACAGGACAGTGGGGTTTCTTCTTGGATCAGTCTCTTGTGTGGATGTCTGCTTGGGAGGAGGTGCTTTCCCAGCCACCTGAATTTAACATGTGATTCCAGCTGGCTGGGGCACTTTTTCTCATGATCTGTCCCAGACTCCTGAGTTTCTGTGCACAGCTGTCCTTCAGAAGTGGCTGGATTTAATGGCATGGAATTTCTTTTTTCCTCTTGCCAGAGGTTTTGGTACCAACCATTGCATTCCTTTCCAAAGAAGAGCCAGAGACTCTGTAAACTCCCTGTGAGACTTTGCAGTTGCAATCGCCCCACGATGGAGCAGCAATCTCTAATGCTGAGATAGATATGCAGGTAGTAAATAGCTTTGAGAATTCCTCGGAATGAAAGATACAAATCCTATATAAATGTAATAGAACTAATTATCCTTATTGCTAGGACTGTGCTATTCTATTTCTCTTGGGATAGGAGACTTGCTTAGACCCAAGAAAAACTGCTACTGCCTCTGTGCCTGCCTCAGATTCCTGCTGCACAAATAAATACCATGGGAAAGCACTTGTAATACAAACACTTGTTTATAGGCAGACATTTAATTATCATATTACAGAATTCTGGAGACCAGCTGCCACATGAGATTTCTGGCTGGGACACTGAACATAAAATTAAAACAGTGTCACATGCCCATGGAGCTGAAAACCTCAGCGTAGTATTTGCACGTTCCCGTTCTCTGTAAAGAGCTTCCTGGATGATATTTCTGTGCAGATTATTCACAAGCAGTTGGAGTGCTGTAAGCTTGATGACGTCTTTGTGACTGGATCAGAGAGCAAATATTGTGATCTTTTCAGCGTCGGCTCACCGTGAGTGATTAAATTTCTTCTCCAAGGAATCTAGGTCATTTGAGAGGATCGGGGCACTGGGCATCTACAGAAAGGAAAGCGGATTGTTTTTGTGCTTTTGAGTCCAAAGTTTTATTGATAGTCCTGAATCCTTTGGAAAAATGCATAATAGTCCCAGTGCAATATGGAAAATAGTGCTACATGTAAATACCTCTGTGTAAAGGAAAGCGTGGAAGCTCCTTCTAATCCTCATACGGTTTGCAAGATTGAATCATTTTCTCAGGCAAGTAAGGATTGTACTTGCGAGTAGGAGTTTTCAGGGCTGTGTTTTCTCTCCTCATCCCTCTCTGCTTTTCCCTGCACCCACCATGACTGCCTGCTGAGTCGTATTCCTGTCTCTTATACTCTGTGTGCTCCAAGCACTTGTTCCCTTCCCTTCTTTTCCTGCCAGTTCAGTTTAGTCCCAGTGTCCAGGTTGATATGTGCTTCCAGCAAGGGCTCACTGATTGTGGGGAAACTCACCAAGAGTGACTCAGGAACTTCCAAACATGCCAGATGTCTGAAGCAGTCAGTCATTCTCTGTCCTCTTTCGGTGTTCACCTGTGACAGTGGCTACAGGAGCAAAATGCTTGGGTTTCTAAAATAGTGGCGCTGGGAAACACAGTGATGGCAGGAAAGAAATTCCTTCCCTATGGGTAGAACCAGGAGGAGAAATCTACTGGTTTCCTGGTCTGTTTCAGTGTGAGTTGTTAGGAAATCAGCCTACGACAACTTCCTACGCCAATAACAGGAGATGAACTGTCAGAAATGTTTCACTTACGTATTTTTGGAGCACAAAATCCCATTTATCCTGTAGCGAAATGCCATCTGAAAATTTCAAAGTGGCACTGCCTTGCCACTGTGCTGTGCTATAGGATGGGTAAAAGTCAGTAGGTCCAGGTCAGCACATGTGCCTCCCTCAGCATCTGCCATACTTTTTACTCCTCACCTCTGTCCTGTTGCTGGGTCTGGTCTTTGCCTGTGAAGCCATAAACAAACTGGAATGCTGCTCTATTCCACGTGATGAACCCATAGCTGGGGGACTCCCAGGAGCAGATATGGAGGTTTATAACTCAGCAGGTTTTGGGGGCTGTGGCTCACGAGCCAGTGCTCCTGAGTGAAACCTGGAGCTATCTGGGACTGTGCACTGCTGCTCAAAAGTCATGCAAGGCATAAAATGTGCTGTAACCTTCCAGCACTGGCTCAGGGCTTCTCAGCAGTGTTGGCAAAACGTGGTCACAGCCATGCAGCCTGCAAGAGAGCCCCAGAGAGCTGCTCTGCTGAGAAGCTTGTGCAAAGCAGTGTCTCCTCTCTGAAAACAAGTCCTATTTTAATATGCCTCTGTCTTGTCTGGTGCCAGGAAGCAGGAAGAGGAAGATTGCTTTTGTCTTTGTTGATACCTTGTGGCAGTAGAGCCGGTCTCTTTCTTTAATTCAGCATGTGTAAAGCAGCTCATTACCGGGGTCAGTGGTCATCCTGGGCAGCAGTCCTCATGTCCATTGAGGGTTGGATCAGTATTTAGGCTGCAAATGAGGCTTTACTAAGCTGCTTGCTTGGTACTGCAATGCCTGAGTTCACCAGAGACCTGAGCACATCCAAGTGCAAATACTGAAAGTGGAAAAAAGAACAGGAGAAGGAGGATCCCAAAGCACAGGGGAGGGGCCTTGTCATTTGTTTATCGTAGTTTTTGTAATATCCTCCCCCCTTTATCCTGAGGTCATGAAATGTTTTTATTCCAGCAGTGTCATAGTGTGAAGAAACACAAAACCACAGAGTCCTGTTGCAATATAATCTGTTGGTGGAAACCATGTGAATGTTTTGAAAGACCATAATTTTCTTCACAGATCGTACTGATTAGTGAGTCTGAACTGTAACTCAGAGCTCTGGACATCTGCCCTGCATTGCCACACTGGATATGACGAAAAATGACCCATCATCCACTAGAACACAATTCGTTCTGTGACACACTGGGCAAGTGTCTTGGGATTTTGAGGAAAATACTTTAGAGATGGGGGAGATGGAAGGAAGATAAATAAAAGTAGAAGATACCCTGTGTACCAGTTGCAGGGCTGGTGACAGGCTTCCAGCTTGGAAAGGTAGTCCAGGAGCAGTTTTCACAGCTGCTCTTTGGTGACCTTAGAGTTGAAATAACTCTGGCACACACCTTGGCACAGCAGAAAACTGTGCATTAGAAACAGAAACCTCATTTCCACTGTGCTGCCCAGGGAAGCCTGAAGGCTCTGTGAGTGTCTTGCACAGATGGGGTGAAGAGAAGAGACAAGGGATGTGGCTTCACAGACTGTATCAGGAGGATGATGTGCAGTCTGTGGGGGAGTGTTGCCATTGCCATTCCTGCTGGAAGCAGGAGCTCCAGAAAGAGCTGAGTGTCCCTGGGGCAGCTGGTGGGATTGAACCTGCAGGTTTCCCAGGGACAGTCCCTCCCGTGTCTTTGATCTGCTTTATTTGAGAAGAGAAAGAGCCAGTGTTGGTGTTTCTGGGATGCTGTCTGAGCTCAGGTACCTGTATCTCGGTGGGCTTCGAAAGGAGGGGATTCACACTGTGCTGCTGTGCATGTCTTACACGTCCTAGCTCTTTGCAGGAGTGAAAACTTTGGATTTCCCAGAAGTCAGGCTTTTACTTGCAGTGACTGAGGTATTTGTCTTGCTGAGACTGGCCAAGGTACAGCCCAGAAAATCTCTTCTGGGGAGTGACGTCATAGATCGGCCTTGTGAGAAGGAAATGATTCTTTTCCAGGAATCATCCCTGGTTCCCATTTTGCTTTGTCACTGCTGTGGGCACTGGATGAGCTTGTGTGAAATCCCTGAAGTCCCCGAGCTTGCAGGAACCACGTGGCCACGAGGGCTGGTGGCCACCGGAGGTACCGGCCACGTGTCCGAGAGCACGGCCGGGACCAGCCACGCTCAGGCGGTGTGCATGAGTGGGCATCCTCGACATGTGAGGCTGACGTAAACACTCGTGGCTTTCTACATCTCTAAGTCTCACTGTGGAGTTTGGTGCAATTCTTCTTCCATTTTCTAATGATTTCTGTTTGTTTGTTTGTTTTTTCACAAAGTCTTGAGCTGCTGCAGCCTCACAAATGAGATCATTAAGGAGAGCTATTTGAGACCAGTACCACGTGGCATAGGACTGGGGCTTCGAATTCTTCTTACATGAGAATTTCATAAAACTGCTCAAAATCAGAGGCTCATTTTTAATTTAACACTTTATTTAACATAGAAGTTGTTATATTTTTTCTTTTTTAACAGAATAATTTAAACTGCTAAGGAGAACTTAAGCCATAATTAAGGATTTCTTTAGGATTATATTTGATAAATCTTATACTATTCAGAAGTGTTCTACAGAAGATTATACTGTTTAATTGTATTTAAATTCCAAACAACTTTTGCACCAAGCAGTATAATTTCAACATTTCACACATTTTCAAAAAATCTCATCTCAGTATTTTCAGCAAGTTGGAAAAGGCTTTGCATTGAACCCTGTCAAATCTGGGAGTCTTGCATTTCCTTACACTGTTCTGTCAGGTCCTTATGATTTCAGCTGACTGCATTTAATAATGATAATATTCAGTGTTAATGACTTGGGAAGCATTTCTTGTTTTCCAAAGGTGTGTTTGGCTCTTGGAGGGATTAATTCTGCCCGGGTCACTCTCTGAACTCTGTGAGACCGAAAGGGATCTCCTGGACTGCTTTGCATTGCACAGAGCCGTGAAATTGCAGCCTGTGAAATATTTGTGTCTTCTCAGCTGACCTGTGTGACTCTGAGAGCGCTAACACGGCAGTTAAAGGATATTTAAACTACCTGAGGGTTCAGGTGGCTGCAGAAGTGAAACCCCCGTGGGCTCACCCCTCCCTGCGCTCCCCCACGCTGGCAGCACACAGCCCATGGCGATGGAAACGCAAACAAGGGCTGTCAGGACATTTCCGCTCAAAGGTCACTCGCAAATGACAGACACTTAAATGTTGTTTTGTCTCTGTTCCACAAGCTGGAAAATAATAGGATTGGATTTTGATCAAGAGCTCTGTTTTACTCCCTCCAGTCATCAGCTTCGTGGTGTCTCAGACACTAAGATGAAGCATAGCTGATGGTAAAGGGAGGAGAGCTTTGATGGTTTGTTCATTTTTTTGGATTATTTTGTAGTTCAGCTGTTTCTATACAGTGAGCACTGCTGTCTTTGGGACTTGGTCTGTTTTTTTCTGATGCTTTCCAACCTGAGGCTGCTGCCTCCAAGCTGGCTGGTTGCTGAGCCAGCGCCTGTGACCCCCAGCTCCCTGGGTGCCCGAGTGCTGGCAGCTGGGGCAGAACAACACACAGCCAGCGAACATTTGGGTTCTCTGATCATTTGATACAGGGGCCCAGCAAAGTCCTTCTGCAGGGAGGCAGTGTCTGTTCCAACAGAGAGCCATGGGTGATCATTACCCCTCTGAGATGGGGAGAGGAGTCTCCTGGCCAGCAGGATTGGGAGCAGAGTCATGTTAGCCATGGGTTGAACATGTGGGAATGTGATCTTGACATGCAGAATTGCAAGGTCCTTGCTATTATGTTTCAGACTATTTAAAATTAGTATTTTCTGAACCCTTATGCAGCACAGTGTCCACCCTGGCCAGCTCCAGTAGCTGAAGAGAGCAATGGAGTGCCGTGTCTGGGGGTAATTAAAGGCTACTGCTCTCAGTCCTCATCCAGCAATGTGTACCCTTTGCTCAATGTGCCTCAGTGGATGGAGACTTCACCCTGTGTTTGGGCATTGTTTGGTCATTTCATTTCTAATAGTCCTTCCACTTCCATTACATCCCCTGAATAATTCCTGTTTGGAGGACAGTGCAGTAAGTGACTTCTCCCTAATCTGATTTCTGATTCTTAGTGGCCTGGATAGACCAGCATTAGTTTGCTATTTCAATCTGATCCATCAGTCCTCTGCTGTACAGGGTTGCTCTTTTATATCACGTAGGTGGCAAAACCGCAGCTTGATGCAGCTGGTCTCCAACACAGAGCCAAGCAGGTCATGTGTGTGAGGAGCAGAGAGGATTATCAGCCTCCCCCCTGTGCCAAACCCAGGGGGAGGCTGTGCAGGGGTTGAGCACAGAGGTCTGGTGTTGGCCAGAGCTGCTGGGTTGAAAAGGGGCCTCTGCAGGCTGAGAACGGGGTGTGTGATGCAATGCAATGATAACTCTACATATCACATTAATACTTTGTTGTCTGGATGCTGAAAAAGTTCATTTGACCCCTTTGTCACCCCAGTTCTGCAAATAATGCATTGTTTTGGAGTGTAACTGGAAATAGAAATCCTCCAGAAAGTATTGGTTTAATGTGTCTGGTGGAAGCTGCAGTTCAGTCAGTCATCAATCATAGCTGAACAAGATGGGGATTGGCATGGGCTTTGGGATGGAAGGTCATTCCACGCTCCTTTATGAAGTGCCAGACTACTCCTTGCTGCTCAAACCCTTACTGATGGATTCTAGATTGGAAAAAGAAAAAGCAGAAAGGAGGGAGGTACGGTGGTCTTTTCCTGAATTAAGGGACCTGGGTGTTGTGGAAAGAAGCTGCATCTGCCATTCCACTGGAAAATCCTTTCTGGGAATTGGGTGAGGATGGTAATGAGGATGGATATGCCAGACTTGTGGGCTCCCTGGAAAGATGCAGTCAGACATAGTCATGACCGCCCACCCACCTTTGCTCCTCCTGGCTCAGGAAAAACACAACGGGGCAAATCACTGACAGGGTCATGAGCAGAGGGTCAGGGTGGGAAGAGCTTCAGCACCAGTGATTTTTGAATTCTGGAAAAGGAGTGCATAAATCTTACGGAGTTTGAATGTGTTCCTGATCCTTTCGGGGTTTCCCTTTCTCATGGCACCCTGTCAGACATGTTCATTGCTCAAACCTAACGAGATTTCTTTACTTGGCATTGCGAGGCTGCATGTCCAAACCCAATCTGAAATTCCACCATCCTCCCTCGCTCTGTCCACCGGCCCCAACCTGCAGGAGAGCACATGATCCTCCTCACATCTCTCAGATTGTGGTTAACAGGGCAGGAAGATGAAGAAAACAGCCCGTTTTTTCTACAGTTCAGCACGTGACCAAGGTGATGGTTTGGTTTTTTTGCCAGCAAGTAACAGGGACATGGTTGAGCTGATTTTTCAAGGGCTGCAATTCTCAAAGGCCTCTTGCTGCTTTGCAAACTCTTTTGCAAAATCCCAAAGCTTTGGAAACCGCTGGATACGATTGCACAAATCTCAGAGCAGCATGTGCCCAAGTCAGTCGTTCTGCTGCCCGTGCCACCAGTTTAGATAAACTGTGCCTGCCCCCCGGGCAGAGGTGTCAGTGGGAGAAGGTGCACACTGGGACAGGGTGGATTTTTCCATGAACTGTTGTCTGTCTCTCTCTGTCATGCACCACCATCTCTGGTCCACATCTCTGCTGTCACCTTTTGTCATGGTTTAGCCCCAGCTGGCAGCAAAGTACAAAGCAGCCTCCTGCTCACACCCTTCCCAGTGGGGAGGAGCATCAGAAAGAAAAGTGAAACTTGTGGGTTGAGATAAGAACTGCTTATTAATTGAAATAAAATGTAATCTATATTAATACTAATTATAATAATAGAAAGGAAAAGGAGAGAGAGAAAGGAATAAAACCCAAGAGAAACAAGTCATGCCCAATACAATTGATCACCATGTGCTGAACGATGCCTAGCCTGTCCCCAAGCAACCCCCAGCCCACTCCCCCCAGTTTTTATGGTGAACATGACATTCTCTGGTATGGAATATCTCTTTGACCAGTTCAGGTCAGTTCTCCTGGCTGTGCTTCCCCCCTGGTTTTTGTGTACCTGCTTGCTGGCGGAGCATGGGAAACTGAAAGTCCTTGGTTTGGAGTAATCATGTGTAAGCAACAGCTTAAATGTTAAAAACATTATTCTCATGCTAAATCCAAAACATGGCACTGTACCAGGTAATAATAGAAAAATAACTCTATCCCAGCTGAAACCTGAACACCTTTGAGGATAACTGAACTTAGCATGGGGCTGAAACTACCAATGTGAAAAATATCCCTATGAACTGCATCTTGTTGGTCTGGTGGGAGCCTGACTTAGGTCTGATTGTGCTGAGGGGTCTTTCCAGCAGAGTCAGGAGTAAGTTGGTTTAAGTCACAAGCTTTCTGAGTACCTCCTTCACTGAGGTTTTCCCCAGCTTGGCAGCTTCCAGTGTTCCTGAAACGTGCCTAATGTAGGCACAGGGTGAAATGGTTCCTTGACTACACAGAAACTATTGCAGCTCCTGGCCTGTCCCCTGTCACCTCTGGTTTTAGAGAGCAAGGCCAGGATTTAGGAGTCCACTGACTCCTGAATCCCCCAGGAAAACTGCTCTGATATGTACAGATTGTAGGCTGACTGCAGGACTGATGGATGTGTATTATGGGGATTACTGCGGTGCTTATTGAGTGTTTGGAGATTTTGGTATGAAGGCTTAAATTTTTTATTCTGCTAAAGGGATTGAGTGTTTGAAGCTAAAAGCAGAAGTTTCTGCTATCTGGAATAAACGGCTGTGAGGTAGGTAGGTTCTGGACCCAAGAGGCTGAATTCCAGACAGATGTTAAAATCTTTGTCCCCTTTTTGTGCCTGTCCCTGACACCAAGAGTTTTGGGGTAGAGTGAGAATGTGCATGAATCTTGAGGTACTCACTAGGTCTGGAGCCAAGATCTAAGCAGGAGCCATTCCCCCATCATATCCTGCTTTTCTTCCCCAGAACTCCTGTATCTGTTGCCTCCAGTCAGAGGTAATGGGAAGAGTATCCAGTATCCTACAGAGCAGCATGGTCTTACGTCTGTTCTCCATTTCCAAACCTTTGCCTCTGTTGTTCTACTTATGGGTGGATCACAAAAATAATTACCTAAATGAACCAGGCGCCAAAACACCGTAAGTGATCGTGTACTCCAACGAACAACAATGATTAGGTCACCCTCCTTGCTTATCTCAGGTTCCCACCCTTAAAATAAGGGCAGCAATATTTTTGCTTTTAAAAGAGCAGGATTAACTTGTTCATGTCTGAAGTATTAATCGCTGTTATTATTATTACTCATACGGATGGCAGGGAAGCACCTAATGAATTCTGGTAGTGCTACAATAGGTCGTGGCTGCTATTGGCATGACTAACCTGGGATAAATTTACTGGGCTGCCTGTTTATCCTAAAGCAAACTGCACCACATACTTGTGGTTCCTCACCAACAGATCACCCTGGCCTCAAGGTCCTTATGGTGCTGATGGTTTTGTGCCGCACCTCCATCCTTCCCAAAGGCAGCAGCCTGGCTCACTCAATACAGTATCTCAGATGTGCCTCTCCAAACAGGAGCTGCCCAGCAGTGGCAGGGTCTCTCCAGAGCCATTCCTTCCCTTCTGCTTTAAAAGACAGAGGGAAGCAGCTCAGACTTCCAGCTGTGGATTTTGGATGCTTTCCATAGAGCGAGTCCTTTGGCTCTCTGAGAATAGATGCAGAAAAACAAATTCCTTCCAAGTGTGTCCTTGACTGAGACTAAATATTTCTCACCCTTTTTTCTTCATAGTGTTTCTAGTTACATTCCTTAATAATCTGCCAGAAGTGACCTGGGCTGTGTGGGGTGATAGAACAGGACGCCACACATGTGTGTTTGGGTAGGTAGGAGTGGGAGCTGTCTCTGCTGTTGGCTCTCAGGCAGGTGTGACACTGTTTACCCCCTTCACAGCCATCACTTGGGGAAGGAGCAGCGTTCCAAGTGAGCTGTGCTGCCCAGGAGCTCTGCCCAATCCTCCACGGGGCTGTGCAAGCCACACACCCCTTTCTGGTTAGGGCCACCTCTTCCCGGCTGCGGCTGGCCCAGGGCCCACACCATCACCACAGATGTTTTTGGTGCTCACCTCTCCCTCCTCCCAGTGAATTTTCAGCTGAAGGCCAACTCTGGAAGTTGACTGTGGGGTGTGTTGTGTCACTCCCTGCACAGCTCATGACTCAGCAGTTGTACAAGTTTTGTACCTGTCAAGGACATGCCAGAAACCACAAATGTTCCTAAGCCAGCAACAGCAAAAGCATCTGGGAGTTTCCACTCAGCTGAAGACAACAATGTCTGCAGTAGATTTTCTTGCAAATTGGTTTCATTTCGTTGCCAAAAGATGAGAGAAGGAAAAGGATGCCAAGGGATGAGGGCAGGAAAGCCAGCATCTGGATTTCCAAAGCCTGGAAAGCCCAAGATCATCAATAGAGCAAGTGACACATTGCTGTGCACTGCAGTCTGTTGAAAGGGAACAAAAACGCTCCAGGAAGCAAGGCCATGAAACCATTAAGTATTTTAGGAAAATCTCAGGCTGTGAGATCAATTAAAAGAAAACACTGCTGAGGTGCAAGAGAGCAAAATGCAAACATCTCTGCAGGTGTCAGCCTGAAAGTACCATTATTCAAACAAGTGCTGGCACTGGAGCAGTCCTGTGGTGTGTGAGCCGTGTCCTGGTGCCAGACCCTGGGCAGGAGGGCTGCCCTGCTGCCCATGGAATGGTGGGTCACCCAAGAAGGGGCACCTCCTGGCATCCCACAATGCCTCCCACAGCCCTGCCAGCCAGAGAGCCAGGAACATGTGCCAGCCGTGGCAGGATTGCTTCCCACTCAGCACAGCAGAGGCTGGGGCACAGCCTTGGTGCTTTTGTTCCATTGGCTCACAGGAGCTGAGCTGGCAAGGAGAGCTGTGACAGCAAGAGCACAGCAAGCCCTGTTCCCTGCCTTCCTCTGACACCCCCTGCCCTGCACAGGGATTTTAAGGTCCACGTGGTTTATGTGTGAGGGGGAAGGGAAGGGTTGAACTGTTGAGGTCTGGCAATAGAATAGCCTGTCTTTGCTCAGGGATTGGAGTTGTGATGCAGCCAAGATAACAGTGATTGGCGTGCCCTTGTCTGGGAAGAAGGGAGTAGTTAGGGTGCAGTTGAAGGAGTGGGAGGAATCGCTGCCTGCTCAGGCCTGTGGGTGATGGCTTATGCCTGGGAAAAGTGGCACCACTGTAAATGGATGGAGAGCGTAGGTGGGGCAGAGAAAGAGGGGATGGTAAACAACCAAGCCTGGTCCATCCTGGATTTCCATCTTGCATTAAATTAAAACATGGCAAGGCTGATGTTGGACTTCATGCCAGGCCGTTCTCTCTCCTGGTTTTCCCTTTCCAAAGGAAAATTTCCTGGCAGCACGTGTTTAACAGTGAGTGTTGCAGGCAGAGATGGGGATCCCCTCAAACTGAGCAGTGTTGTAGGCATGGGAATCCTCTCTCAACAGCCTTGATGTCATTTTCCCAACATGCTTGCATCCCATTTGTGTGCCAGATCCCCATAAGGGCAGTTGGGCTGGGATCAAACAGGCAGCTTAATGACAGGAGATGCAAGTGATTGCCATGATTGCTGGATGAAACCTATCTGAGCAGAAGTGGGAGGCTGAATTCTCATGGAAATTCTCTGCTTTGGACGGGCATGAGGTGGGGGTTGGAGTGGGGCTGAGGGAGGATTTAGCCTGTGATGTGCCAGATGTATCAGGGGGTGACAACGGCTCAGCTGAGCATGGGGGCAAAATATCTGGGCATGGCTTGAGCAGGACTGAGCTCTGCCAGTGTTTGGTGTGGATTGCAGAAAGCTGCATTTGATAAATGACTTTAAGCATAAATTGAGTGCAAGAGGGAAGGATGGTGCTCTTAGCACTGTTTGGGCTTTCTGACGAACTCACATGATGCACGGCCAGCAGATCCCCTCCCTCTGCCCGTGTCCCTGTCCCAGTGTGCCGTGTTTGATAACCAAGTGTTTCACTGCTTGGTTTGGGCTTCTGCCTGGAAAAAATACATCCTTGGCACCTACCCAAGAGCTATTTATAGCAGGAGTTCTTAGAAGACAGTGTGACAACTTCAGAAAACAAGGAATTGCCAAATCATCCTGCAGAGAGCAGCTCCCTCGCCACACACACCCGTGGGAGCCCAGAGCCCCGAATCCTGGTGAAGATTGGTACCAAGTGACTTCATGAAGGAAATACTGCTAAGAATCAAGAAGGACAGTTTAAGATTCCTGTACAAAATGCTGTCATGAGCAAGAGCCTGTGAACTTTTTGTCCTTCTGTCAAGTCCCACGGAAACAAACCCTGAGGACACAATGGATCGGTTCTCCAGTGGCATGGCACACACAGTGTCTGGGAAGATGCTTCCACTACAGATCCCTGCCAGTCCTCAAACTGCTCTTGGCTTTGCTGCACGCCTTAAAAAAAAGATGTACTGAAGAAGGCAACACCTGTCTAGTGTGAGCAGTGACAGACACCTGAACAGCTTGCTCCAATCAGGTAGATGGAATTTTTGCATTAAATGTTGTTTCCCCTTTCGTAACTCCCCAACAGCAGATGTTTCTCGCCCTGTCAGGAGCAGGTGGGCAGAGGTCTGCAGGAAAACCCAGGCTTTTCTTCCCTCTGCCTGGTTGGCCATTGCAACAGGGTGACCTTGACCTTTCCTGGGTGAAGGCAGTTCAGTGTATAATTGAGCATTGAACCCAAATCCATGGAAAACGAGAACAATAACAACAAAACCCCAAGGCAGACATTGCCTAACTTCAGTGTGGAGTAGAGTGTCCTGTCCAGTGTATCATCCTGCCTCCTTCCTCATACTTCTCTGTAAACACCATTTACGTGTGTTTTTATACAATCCGTATGTTCCCCGCAGTTCTGGGATCCCTTCACTTGTTCCACCCACTGGGCTAGTTGTAACACACACTAAATTATGGGGGTTTTGTTGCTTGCGTAGTTTATACACCTGCAATTTCCTGGTTTATGTGTCCAGAGGTTTTAGTCTTTAATTTAATATTATTCATAGATTTTATTGAGTGTTAGTTCACTTTGTAAAGCACCTTAATGGGCAGTGTCTGCTTAATTATATATGGCAAAGCCTACAGAAACAAAGGAAAATTGACCCAATTTGTTACAGCTGGTTTACAAAGATTCCCTGAGGTGACTGAGCATCACTTTTCCTTTTTACTGTACTTCACACATTTCCCAACTCATGTCAGTTCAGTTCACTTCTAACCTCTCCCTCTGAAGCAGCTTCACGGTGGCTGCTCCTTCTCCCTGCAGCCCTGAGCCCAAACCCAGTGTCTTGTCAGCTGTTTGAGGCAGGAGGAAGGAGACTGATATAGTCCTCTGGGTTGTTTTTTTCCTGCTGCCCCTGGAAACGTGCAAAATGCTGATCACATCTGTTGTGGAGAAGACCAAGAAGCATTTTTCTACAAGTAAATAATGGCTGAATGCCTCTAGATTAGTTAAAGTATCTCATTTACGCAGCAAAAGCTGCCCCAGGCACTGAGATGGCCTCTGCCCTTGTGGAAGTCCCCATCACAGGCTGTCTGGATGGTGTGTGAGGTGCAGCTCTGGTTTGTATTGCTGGAATATGATTGAGCATCAGCTCCTGGGTCTCCTGGATGCAGCATTAATTAAACAGAATGGCCCTGCTCCAGGCCCCAGTGGACAAGCATCCACATGGCAACTGCGAGCCTTGTCAGCAGCAAGAGATTAAGGAATTAATTGGCAGGGTTAATCTTCATGTCAGGGTTGGAAATGAATTGTTAATTTGTTTGGATGAGTGTAAAGTCCTCTCGCAGCAATGGCAGGTGGGATCACATGAGGGAAAGTCTGCGAAGCTGCCCTTCCTGGGGACCTTTCTATTTAACACCTCTGCAAAGAGACATCTCCAGCTCCTTGCCCCCGAAGTGTGAGACTCCCGTGCGGGGTCGGAGGAGCTGGTTGTGTCACTCATGTCCTTGCAGGTGACAGCACAGCTGCTCCAGGCCGTGACATGGGAGAAGGTCTGGCTGCAGCTTGGGAGGGCCCCTTTGAATCCCAGCCTTTCTGATCTTGCTCCTTTGTGCTAAGCAGGTCTGACTGTTGCGTGGCAGGTACTGGGTGAGGCCAACCTGCTCCAGCGTCTGAGTGAGGGAGAGACCTGCTCACACCAAAATGCCACTTTGGGGGCACACCATGCAAAACCGGATCGGTCTGTGTGGACACTAAACCCTCTCAGACACTTCCTCCTCCAGGACACTCTAGTAGGAGAATCTGTCAGGTCAGTTAATGCTTTTTCCTTTCTGCTCTCATTTTACACTAAGGACAGCAGAATATTTTCTTTCTTAGTATCTTTCTAATTTATTAAGGCTAATGCATTGGTCACATCACATTAAGACACAGGAGAAAAGCACTTCAGGCCTTAAATCATTTAAATGAAATTTTTACTTTTGTCACTTGTGCTCTCTTTTGTGCATTGATTAGATTAATTAGTTCAGCAATAAGAACCACTTTCTCCTCATGCTGAGGTCTGGTATGTTGTGACCAACACAACCTGATTCTAGACATGACATCAAATAGGACTGGCCAATGCAGAGACCTGAGATCTTTCTGAGTGTGCAACAATCCTGTTTAAGACCTTGCAGTCAAGATCCTACCCCTTTGCCCATGCTTCTGTTCTCACCTCTCTCAGCGTCCAGCACCTCATGGGGAGGCTGATGCTGTTCCAAGGTGCTGTGAAATAATGAAGAGTTTTCTATTGCCAAAAATTGGCTGAGTTTAGCCTACTTGCTCCAACTTTCACCTTGTCTTTCATTTTCTCCTCACCCTACGGGCAGCCAGGTGGCTGAATGTAAGCCAGACTAAGGATTTCCTCTTTTCTTTTGAAGGGATGGGTGTCTGGAGATTCATCAGTAGTACAGCTGAATCTCCGCCGTGTAACTGAGGAGGCCCACAGCACATTGGTGGCATGAGCAGCTACTCCAGTGAAGTCCCACTTGAGATGCCATCTTCCATTCCACATAAAACCACCCTCCACAGTTTTTTGACTTAAAATTGTTATTAGTCACTTGTCCTGAAATGTCAATAATGCAGTGATATTCTAGCAAAGCTTTTCTGTACTGTCATTTCCTATTAATTGCTTGGAAATAATGACAACATAATTTGGAACACGACTGTCACCTTGTCTATGCCATATATAAAAGTTGAATACTAAAAGTGGACTGGGTTCATCCTAGACCTAATTAGTTCTTTGGAGAATTTACTTTGTGCAGCAGCCTGTACTGCCTATATTAATGTTAACATATTATATAATCAGATTTAGAAAAGGCAGCAGTCTGAAAGCTGGGTTCTGTGTCCCTGTGCTAAGTCACTACCCTGAGGAGAACATTGAAAATCAGCAGAATTTCACTAGAAAATAGAGCACAATGGCTGGGTTTTGTAAGGGGTTGTAGAACAACTGATTATCTTCAATCACCATTGTTTGCAAACTGTGCTCTCCAAACATGTGTTTATTGCTATATATATAGCAGAGATTTTACAAAATGACTTAAGATGTTCCCTTTCGCTGTCCAAACTGGGTGGTGAAGTCATGGAACATGCTATTTTGATAATTTGGAACATGCCCCAGGAGTTGATGAAATGATCTCTCTTGCTCTGTACATAAACTGTGCGTTTCCAGGCAAACATCAGAAGGGCCAGAGCTGCAAACACGAGCCTGCAGGATCTGCTCTGCCTCTGCCTGGCTTTTTGCTACCTGTTCAAACACTAAACATATTTTAATAGACAATTACAGCTTGTCAACAGACATACTCCCCTATAAAACCAAACAGTGGATGAAGTAGAATTGCTACTGTGAACTTGGTGGTAAGATATTTAAGTGTCACTTAGTGAGAAAGCTTTTAAAAAATCCAAGACCAGTATTTGAGGTTTTGCATTTTCCTTTTACTGAATCATGACCACTCTGTGAGTTCTGGTTCTTGAACACGCTATCAAGGTCCAAGGAAGAAATTCCTCCCTGGCACAGGGTGCCCAGAGCAGCTGTGGCTGCCCCATCCCTGGGAGTGTCCAAGGCCACATTGAACAGGGCTTGGAGCAACCTGGGCTAGTGGAAGGTCTCCCTGTCCCTGGCATGGGATGGAATGAGCTGAGCTTTAAGGTCCTTCCCACCCCAAACCATTCTGTGATTCCATGATCCTGAACAGCATCTTCACCTTGACTTTCCAAGGAGAAATTTGCCATCTTCCCTCAAAAGTGGAAACAGGAAGAAGAAATCAACTGTTGTTTTTCCTCAAATCCTTGGGAGGCAGGACCCTGATGGTTTATCATCTCACTCCTGGCACAGGTGAGCAGGGTAGGCACAGTTTGTCACCTCTTTCCCCCACACTGGCAGGTTCTCTGCCTAAGTCCCTCTGCACTCTGGTTATAAGGTTGTTCTGATGTATTTATCTTTAGTTTGTTGCTCTAATCTTGTCTAAAGGAAACAATGAAATATTCTCTAACACATGAGATGAGAAATCCAGTTAGAGCTCACATCCTTCAATCTTTATGGGTAAGCGCCCCTATTACATAATAACTACAGGTGAGAGTAGGCCCTTTTTGATCAATTTGTTCCAGCTCTTGGTTATGAATAGTTCAGGGAACTAAAACAGTGATACATGAAGGCATAATTCCCAGATCAGAGAAGAATCAAGAGATCTGTAAGGGAGAAGGCAGGTATTTCTTGACATAGCACCAAACCAGAGATGAACAGCACAATGTAGATTTGACACTTTTATTAACAAAGAACCCATGGGGCTCATTCATTAGTACAAAATACAATCATGTTCCTGTATGTTAAACAGCTTTTTTTATTTTGTCTCTTTTAAACTGTTTCACAGTTATCAAAACAAAGCCCCTGCATATTGAACTCATTATTGTGCAAACAGTAATTATTTTTAAGGATCAATTTCTGCACTAAGCCAAGTGCCAGAGAGCAGAACTTAATCTTGTTTTCACCCCTCCTTTGAAGGGCCATGTGTGCTTCCTAAGAAACACATATTAGTTGACTTTTTTTTGCAGCAAACAATCTAAGGCCACAGTTTATCTGCAAAGAATAAAAAACAACTCAAAGATTTTAGAGGGAAAAAAAAACAAAACAAAAGCACATCTTTACCCTTCATACTGTTGTTTGCTTGACCATGATGACACCAGGTAGCACACATCACCTATCAGGTATTACAGTCCAAAAAAGCACCTAACGTTCTTTAAGCTAGTATTTTAAATTATTACCATGCAAGTTAATACACAACCACATTACTTTTCAAGTAACTCTAATGGTATCTGTTTAAGGAAAAGATGCTTGTTCCCTTTCCAGATGATGTGAATGAAAATCCTGCATTGATTGTATGGGCAGGCCCTCAAATAAAAAGGCATGAGAGCTACATCTTGAGACCTACATACTCATTTTTAGGATGTCTTTTCTAAATCATGCACTCAAATTTTGGTTAAAGCTGCATTTGCTAGAGAAGACAATACAAAATGTTGCAAATGAAAGCAGTAACTGCAGTTTGGAAATGTGAATCTCCACCAGTCTGTCTTTCACACTGATGCAAAAGTGATTTGAGGTGAAGTGCTAGAAATTAGACAATGAAAGGAAGTCATACTAAAAGAAGACTAAAAATATATATCCGTGTATGCCTGTAGAAAAATCCCTGCTTCTTAAGTGAAGACAGATTTTGTAAAAAACCATTTAGACTTTCTTTAAACTGCAGTTATGGATGAAATGAAGGAAACTCAATTACTATTTTTGTAGATATCAGAAAGTACAGTTTCACCACATGAAGCACCGGGTTTTAACCCCAAACCCTTCTGTAAGACATAGGGAGTATTTCTAGTAGTCCAAAATCCCCTGTAGTTCAAAGACAGGACTGTAAACGTGCATGTTGACAATGCTGTTTTCTGCTCCTGTAAGTGATCTGTTGGTGATTGTTTACTTATCCCAATTGATGGCTGGCAGGAAGCAAACATTCTACTTTTAAATGAAGGCAGCAGAAGGGCAAGTAAATGCTGTGCCTTCACTCTTAGCAGCAACAAACTCTTACTGTTCTAAATGACCTGAGGAAGAAAACATTAAAATATTGCACCAAAACAAAATTAAACAGCAAAAACAAACAAGGAAACACACCAACAAATATAGTATGGATAGCAGATGACCAGTGCAGCCCCTGACAATAGATCTTTAGACAAAAATGCAGGAGTAATGAAAAGCTTTGTGCCATTACCAGAGGACTTTGCTCCCCTGATGTCTGCTTTCACTTCAGTTATAAGCTATGTCTATTCTGGGTATATTTACACCTCTCCCCACACCTCTTATCTCATTCACTAACCACAGAAACCATTTATGGTCCCTTTTAGAACCTTGAAGTATACTGGAGCTTTAACAAGACTTTTTTTGGTCTCAAATCTGACCGTAAGTAAATATCCAAAACAGAGGTAGGCTTATAAAGGCTTTGAATAAATAAATATTGTCCATTTTACTAAATATACCTGCTGCTGGCAAAAGGCTTCTCCCTTGCCATGCTTCCCCTTATCATGCTATCCATAGGCTTAAGATGCAGAAGAAGAACTCACAGTAGAAGAGGTTAGAATAATTCCCTTAAGAAATCCCTTGAAAGAAAGCATAGTGCATAAGCTCGTCCCGAAGTTCACTGTTCTGTTTCATACTTGTGTCTTGCATTCAGGAAATGGTTGCCTTCATAATATTGTGTAATAGCCATTCTGTCATCCAGGGTGTCTTCAGGATCACGATGGATGAGGAAATAGTACCACTTGGCAGTCGTGAGAAGGGCAGGCTCCCACCAAATACGAAGTTAAGACTTCAATCCATGTTTCAGTAGTGTTCCTTTTTTGGATGCAGACAGTGCAAAGCTGAAGCCCCTTGAACACTGGGATCTTTTGGAAATGTTTTCTTACCCCACATTCTGTTCTACTATGCAAGTTCTACTACAGAAGTTCTCGACAACACTACATACATTCTTCCAGAGTGTTGCAAACAAAATATAAATTCTTTTCTCTTCAGAAGATCCACACATTTCCTCCTCGTACTTTGTGTAGTGTATCCACTTTTGGGAAAACATTCAGTATTTCGTTGATTCATTTTCGTTTCAATATTTTCAGGTACTTCTCAAGTATCCCAAGCTTAGCTGCTCCCCTGTTATCCTCTGTGCAGACTAATCCAGCAGGTTCTCTTTTATCACCAAACGTGCTCATACCTCCTTCTCCATTTTCCTTTGCCTTTCTGGTACACAGACTGAGGTTCTGATAAAGAAAACTGTTTCCTTTTTAGCTGCACTACCAGCTTAAGCAGCAGAAAGATTAAGACATTCATCACAATGATGCTCATTACAAATCCTCTTCAGAGCATGAATGAAACGGGCTGCATTTCTTCTACATCAGTTGGATGTGGATCAATCTAAGGAGAGACGAAAGACAACAATTACTGCCTGCAATTCCTGCATTTAGGTATGTGTTTGGGTTTTTTTTTTGCCATCTGACAATAAAAACACCACCTGCTATTTATTTTCTTACCTCTGAGTAAAGAGGTGGAGGCTGAAACCGGAACTCTTGTATGTAAGCAAAGACAGGACAACACAACTGTTCCTCACAGTCAATGGGTGGTGGATAAGCAGGAACATGTCTGGAAAACTCTTCCTCAGACACTACATCAGCATAATTTGGTGGTGCTGAAACACAAGAGATGCTACTGTCAAATTTCAAACTATTCAACCACTCACAGCAAGACAACAGCTGTATTACAGTATATCCAGGACCAAGAAAGCTGTACTGGAAGTGCACTATACTCATAAATATCATGACTAAAATTATGTTTTCAGGAAGCTTAGGTGATTCAGCAGGAATACAGATACTGCTGTGCTTTTAGGACAACCCCAGCAGCAAACCTGTGTTGTATCAAGATATACCCAGTAATGAGTAGAATATTCCCACTATCAGGAGTTAGCTATTTCAGTCAGATGGAGTGAAGAGAGACTTCAGGAAGGCTGGAGTTAGGGTAACTTCACCAACCCTTTCGGATCTCTATTTAAGACTTCTCCTGAGTCATACTTCCATGGCCTACATCCCTGGCAGTGCCCTTAAACTGGCACTGCAGCCATCTGCTGCAGACAGTGCTGTGCTGGATTAGAGAGAGTTCAATATGTATTTATTACCTTCAGGGTGTTCAGGCATGGTCAATGCCAGCCAGCTCATATCCATACTAAACTGGCTGGTAATGCTGGAGTTTCTGCTTGAAAATCCAATACATGGAATGGTGCCAATCACCAGAGGCATTTCAATCATCAATTTCTTAGCACCAGGAATATGGATATACACCTATGTGACAGCCCCCAAACAAAAGAAAAAAGCATCATGAGACCCCCGTGAATACTGCTCTTAAAACCTGCCCTATTCCCTATACTGCAAATTATTTAAAAATTAAGAGCTTTGTCATCCCAGATATGCTTAGCTAATACCCTGGCAGCTTTCCTTATTTCTCAGCAGCTTCCTCCCATCTGTAACTTGTCTCTAGATGACATTATAAAATAAAACCATCTTGACAAACATAATTATGCACTTGACTTTCAGTCTTATCTTCCCATTTCTGGAAAGAATCACTTGAGGAACCCGTTCAGCACAAAATGCTTTCCCAAAACAATCTCTCCATGTCTGAAACTAAGCTGCATCTTCCTCAGAAACATTTTTCCCTTTTCCACATTATTCCTGTCTTTCCATCTCAGAATCTCTTCATGACCTTCAGTCTCTCATGTATATGGTTTATGGTATTTATTTTTCATAGAGTCATAGAATGGGTTTGGGTTAGAAGGGACCTTAAAGATCATCTAGTGCCAACCCCCCTGCCAATGGCTGGGACCCCCTTCCCTAGATTTGTATTTACTGTCGTTCTCGAGTTAAAAACCCAACAACTACTCAGTAAATTCTTCTGTTCCCAACTGAATGCAGTATCCAAAGTTTGCACATTTGAAAACCCAATACTTACAGCTAATGAATATTCTACTCTAATAATGCAGCAGTCAAGTATAGATGGGGATACAGGTGGGATTTTCAGAGTTTTCCCATTCCAGGTATCTGTACTCCCAGAGGCAATGTGGTTTCCTCGGACATTGGCAACCATCTGACGGAAGGTTTTTGTCTTCCCACTGGCCAGGTAAGTTTGTGTTTGGAAAATGGCAGCTTTTGGAACAATCAAACGAGAAGAGCAGTTCTCAATTTCTGCATAGATTGGGATGGCTTCCCCTTAGAGACAGAAAAAGTCCAGTGAATAATTTGTATTTACCAACTTTCCTCTGGGAGTATCAAAGCACATTACACAGCACGTACATCATCTGCAGTGTTGTGAGTACAATACTTGGTAAGTTTCCTCAGGCCAGTTTATTTTTTTCAGAGTGGTATCCAGGCAGAATTATAGCCACCTACTATGTTTTACACATAAACAGTGATTCATTTTGAAACATTAGGCATAGTATGAACAAGATATAAAAGCTTTATCTGCAAATTACGCCCCAATCTTCCTTTTATATTAATAAATTAATTTCAGGATGTTTTATTTTATTTCCTCAATGTATCTAATGTTATCAAGATGAAAGAGAAGCTGCTAAAGCTCATTCTTACAAAAGTGTAAACCTACACAAATATGATGTAAAAACCTATTTACATCCCCAATCAAGTTTTATCCCAAATAAAAACATTTTGTTGTTCTTTACACTCACATGTACATGGATTTTCCGTAAGATTATTAACAGGACTTCCTTTCAATTTATATTCCCAAAGGGAAAGAGAAGAAGACTTTTTAAAAATTAAATTCATATAGATTTTAATTTACTTCTATTACACAGAACTATTTGAATTGGAAAGTGTTGGCTTCACCGAGATTAAAAAAAAACCAACCTATTAGATGCTTAACATGCACATTTTTAAGGTAACTCCTCTTACCATTACAGTATCCCTTCCTCTCAATTTTGGCACTGAGAGACACTGGCCCAGAGGTGAAAAACCAACAGCCAACCATCTTCTCTTGACTTCTCAGAACAGGTGTCTATAAAATATAGAGTATTTTTCATTTTATGGGATAAAGCTCTCAATCACTTGCAGTTTAGTGCTATGCATATCAGTCATTGCAATCCAGCTGTAAAACCCACTTCATCTGAATCCCTAACTGCACAGTGCAACTGTAGTTTTGCCACCATGTGAAATGGAACCAAGGTTTGGCAATCTGAACATTTCTGCTTTGAAATCCCAGCCTGCATTTAGACTGCATTGACTAGGTAACACGGAGCAGTGTGTCTTTGCATGTGCTTTGTCTTTAAAATTAACTTTTTAAAGGTCTCATGGAGTACTGTGGTGTACTTGGGTTGGCCGGAGGTTGGCCCATGTTCCTCAGTGCAGAAGAATGCAGAATTATTTCACCTGCAAACAACTAACAGTTAAGCAGGCAAATTGTTTTCATCTTTGTATCCTTAAGAAAGGATAAATGTATGTATACACTGGGCTAAGGGAACAAACCTTCATTATTTACCAGCTACACCCAACCCCCCAAAAATTTAGGGGCATGATAAAAACCATCTTATTTATTCAAGATGACATTTACACTGCCTTGATTCATTAGAATAAACTCACAAGCACACATGTCAAGGGTCCAAGCCAAGATCAAAGTTACTCAAAATGGTTTACTGGGCAGTAGCACCCAGTCAATAACATAACCAAAATTGTTTTTTTATTACAATAAAAAAACTTTGTTGTTTTGCACTTTCGGTGGTAGCCCTGGAATCCATTAGGACTGGCACTGCATTCCTGATGTGCCCCACAGGCCTCTCCTGCACAATAACCTATGGTCTACTCTGCCCTTACAGAATGTGGGTATGATGCCTTCAAACTCCTAGCTACTGAACATAAAGGCTGTTCTGCTTACAGATGTCACTGCCAAAATACCCTAAGTTCTCTCTAGAATGGATTAAAATGTAAGCATGTAATGAGGGAGAAAGAAAGCCTGCTCAAAACATCTCTTAACTACGTTCACGTCATGATGTTAAAATTATCCCACCATTTAAAATAAAATAGAAATTACTCATTCATATTTAAATGAATAACCATTTAGATCCAGTTGCTATCATGGAAGTGCAAGGTATAATTTTATATTATTTTCATAATACGGGTTGAGATAAAAGAATCCAGCTCATTAGCTTCCATCTTGCCTATTTTCTCATTACTTAATGCCTGATCTTTCTTATTACTCTACAGTATTTCCAGTGATTATTAAAAACTCAATGCTTTCATGTGGCCAAATCTGTCATAGGGAAATAACTGAAAGGATCTCTGGAGCAGCTGCGTGCACACTCTTCATGTTAGAAAACGACATGCAAAATGCAGGGATACGTAACATAATGGCCAGAGCCTAAATGACAGGCTGGGCATGATTAATACTCTTCTCTAATTACTGTTCCTCAACCTACTATTATTGTAGAGTTTAGGACACTGCAGCCCTGTGAATGTAGTTGCTCTGGTAAGAGTAACTACTCTGTGTTCATGCATTACTATTATTAAGCCTTATTTATGCATCTGAAGCCTGCCTAACTTTTTGGCAGGAGCATCTCTGCCGGCAGGGATGTAATCAATGGTATTAAAAAAGCCACTCTGTTTGCTATTCACACAACCTAAGATCATCTATTTATAGAGAAAAGCTTAGGGAGCTTATATGCTTTCAGAAGTCAGAAAATGACACTCTGGAGTAACATGGGAAGGGTTATGGCTAGATGTGAATGCTGCTTGGAAATGGTTTATTTGCAGCTGGCTTTACAGGGGAGAGGAGGAGTGGGTGACCCTCTTACCAAGAGAGCTGGTGAGCTGACGTCGATATGACTGATGACCTGGAGCTCTGTCTGCACACTCTGATCAGGTACTGCAGGCCTCTCCAGAACAGCTTTCACAAAGTACTGGATACTGCCGTACTTCCCAGTAAAAGAGGTCACCAGAGGTCTGAAACAAGCAGTCATAAAATCATCACCCTCAATTAATAATTCAGCTCCAAACATTAACACTTCCTGTGTACATAAACATTTCCCAATTTACAGCTTGTACTTTTAGGGCCTTGGGGAAGTTAAAGCAAAAAAGGCCTGTCTGTGTAGCGCTTGATTAAGACAAATATATAAAGCTGATACTAAAAAAACCACAAGTCAAATTACATTAAGGTAATGTTCCACTACAAGCAGCATCCAGCACAATCCCTTCAGGTTGGATTATTTAACTTACTCTTGAGGGAGCTGAAAGCTGAACGGAAATTCGTGTCTTCCATCCAGAAGAACTAAGTTTTCCTCACCTGTAGGATAAGAAGGGATAGTATGTTTTAGTTATTCCAGAAATACAGCAAAGCAAACACTTTTTTAAGTTATTTACATATAAAAACACCCAGATGCATGAAGTTTTTATTGATCCCAGTGGGTTCTGGACTGCAGCCCGTGCTTTATTTATGCTGTGATGTGATCTCAATGAAAAACAAGAATCAAGGAAACATGGGAGACCTTGAGATTCAGTTCAGGACTCTGGCCAATTTCTAATCCAAAATGGCTTCTGCGAAGCATAAAGTAAGTTTCTTTTCAGCAGGACAGCAATTAATCTACTTTTCCAATTAACAATTAAACTAACTTCTATGCTGAAAAATTGAAATTTAAGGTCAGCATGAAAAAGTAGTACAAGTATACGAGCTTCCAATTCATTCATATAGGCCCTACTGTTACACAATTTTCAAGGCCTAAATCTGCTTTTCCTACAGAGCAGCCTGAGCTGCGTGTCACCCTTACAGAACAAAATGTCGTTGTTCTGGCTTTAATTTTTCAACGCTGCCATAATGCTGCAGTGTCTGAGTGACAGAGCTCTGCAACAGCGAGCTTCCTCTGCTTCCTTAATCCAGTGGATGAGCCTGACTGCTTCCAGGGTCTTCCACGGCAGCTTCCCTGCAGCTGCTTGTACAGCACAATCAGCGCTTGTACAGCACAATCAGCGCGGAAGGGCCCCATGGAATTCACAAAAGGGCCGAACCTCTGCAGGAACCCCACACAGCGTAGGGAATCGAGCTGCGGATTTTATTCCAGCCCCGTTCCGCGTTTTTCAGCCACGGTACAAGGAATCGCGCGGCCCCTGATGAGGCAGTGGCAGCTTCCGCGGGCACACGGCTGAACGCTGCGGCAGCGCTGTCCTGCCGCTGCCCGAGCCCCCGCGGTCGGTGCGCATTTCTTCGGGCCCCGGTGCCCATTTCCACCCGGAGCGCTCCCCCTCCGTCTCCCCCTCGCTGCCGGCCGTGGGCGCCTTCCCGCAGCCCCGCCGCCCTTCCCCGCTCCCGCAGCGCCACTCCCCTGCTCCCACCCCCGCCGCGGCTGCGGGAGCGACCGGGCCCGCTTCCCCCCGCTCCCGCCCCGCCTCACCTTCGGGCGGCTCCCGCAGGAGGCTTTGCCGGATGTCCAGGTACCGCACCTCCGCCTCCCGCCGCGGCCCCGGCCCCGGCGATCGCACCGCCACCCCCCAGGTGCCCGCCCCGGGCACCGAGCCGGGGCTCTCGCTCCAAGCG
>VZRR01010446.1:578197-643745 GCA_013398015.1 Oreocharis arfaki | reverse complement strand
GGGGCCAGAGCTGAGGGGCGGGGCCGGGGCCGGGGCCATCACCTCTCACCCCCATCACGCATCCCACCCCTCGCCCTCTATGAGGAGTCCGAGCGTGGCAGGCATTTGGGTGTCCTGTGCCTCGCTGTGCTACTTCCTCTGGTCCCTGCCCGCCAGCGCTGTAGGGAAGCCATGTGCCCTTGTTGACCCCGCGCTGAGGGGAAACCTTGTCTCTCGGTGTCCCTCGGGTGCTGCCGTGGGAGGCAGCGCTATGCGGGGTCGGTCTCAGCCTCTCTCGCTGACAGCTGGGTTGGCTGGCGCTTTTAAATATGGAAAAACGATGTGGTGCTGCTGTTCCCCCCATGCTTTGCCTGGAGGTTATCTCGGGTTACCTGCTTATGTGAAGCCCCTTCTCGCCCCACTGAAGAGCAGGAGGTGAAGGGGTTCAGCTGTAAATGAGCAGTCCTGGACAGCGTGGAAACCTCGTGTCTACACAAATACTGTGCGTTTTTGCACCTTGTAAAGCATGAAACGTCCTGGTTCAAGGACATGCTCCTAAAACCCTGCTTTGTACCTGGGCAGCGAAATGGGTGCAGCCCGCTGCGTGCAGTCACACTTGAGCACATCATCCATAGGTAGCACTTGGAAGATTGATCCACAAGAATAAATGAAAAGTTTTGCTGTTACGTTTAGAAATAAAAGCTTAAGAAACCCCAGCAAACAGTGGAAAAGTGGTGAATATATCTGAGTTGAATGGGTGGGCGCGGCCAGAATCATCATTCCGATAGTGGTGAGGCTGCGACAGCTGCGCGCCCACCTCCGGCCAACCCAAGACATGCTACAAACCGAAATGCTTTGATTCTACCAGATACACACTGCAATTAATGCTGTTCTTGGCCTTGTTGTGTTTTACGATGGCCCGAGCTGGCAGCAGTGCATCTTCCCGGAGGTGTGCGCGGTGGAGGACCTGCCGGCAGTGCCGCGGGTGACCAAGGAGCCGTTTCCCGGTCCGAGTCACCTCCCTGCTTGAAGCTTCTGACAGCTGCATCTTCCTGCGTCCCTCCAGCCCTCTGGGGCGCTGCAAAACACCGGCCTGGTGCTTCCCAGCTGACTCAGTTAATTACTGAAATTAGGAAGACTTGTCTTTCACACGCACAGCCTTGGCTTTTAAATAACCGATAAGTTCAGGCTTCCTCCGAACCCCTGTGTGTCCCGTGAAGTGTAGCCTCATATTTAGAGGCTAGGAAGCACCTGTCCTTGCCAAGAGCCAGGCAGGCCTCTGGAACACCTTTCGTTGGCTACAGGTTCACACATGTGTCTCTGTTAATCAATAGTGACCTGCGGAGAAAGAATGTGTTTACAGGTGGGGTGAATTCATGGGCTTTATTTCGACCTTTGGCCATGCGTTCCCCAGCTTGTGATGAAAATTATGTACAGAAAATAACTGTGTTATGATGATGGTTGATTGGATATTTGAAGAGTTGTTGGCTATTCACATCCCTTTGTGCTTTTGAAATAAATCTTTATAGAAACTGCAAATGTTGCATTGTAGTTGGGAATTGTGGTGTATAAAATCGTGCTATTTTGGTATTTTTTAAAATTCAATTAAACTTAGACATGACTAGTTTTGCATAAATCTTTTCCTTATATGAAGTTTTTAACACTGACAAGTATCAAGCTAGTTTTGTAGTCAGCCAAGAGACCAAGCTTGGATGTGCAGCCTGAATATTTGCTTATTTGATGAATTTCATTAGGTACAATGTGTATGTGTGCAGACTGATTTTGAGAGTATGATACAAAGGAAAAAAAAAATCAAATCCCACAACTCCCTTTTTCCTACATGAATTAGATCCTGTATAAAAGTAATTAATTCTCTTATGGGTTTATGAGACCATTCAAACGTTGCCTCCCTTTCATTCTTTGCAAGTGCAAATGAGCTAGATAGGGAAATGAATAAACATGGCAAATTGCTTATGAAACAAAACATTACCCAGAATTAGAGAGAGCTGAGAGGCTTCAGTAACTCGAGCAATTAGCCTGTAGAGGACACAGTTAATAGGAACATTCTGTCACAGTCAGGTGATACTTCTTCCAGATGTTTGTTTGCCCTTTAATATATCTTTTTTTTTTTTCCCCAGCAAGATTGAAAAGC
Source organism: Oreocharis arfaki (assembly GCA_013398015.1). Taxonomy (NCBI): domain Eukaryota; kingdom Metazoa; phylum Chordata; class Aves; order Passeriformes; family Paramythiidae; genus Oreocharis; species Oreocharis arfaki. Next base: position 641,614 of record VZRR01010446.1, on the reverse strand, counting down.
CAGAACTTGTTATAATTATCATGGAGCAATTGGTTTTCTCATCAACCCATCTTTTTGGTGTTTGAGGCATTTTAACTGACCCACACAGTGATGTTGTAGCATGAATGGTGGAAACCACCACATGACTATTTTAGTCTCTGACAAACCAGAAGGAAGGAAGAGGAGATGAACACTCATGGTGTGAGTGTGGGTGTTTGTGTGTGACTGGTTATCTGAGTGTGGGAGTTGGTGTGAAAGAGCAAGAGATATATTAACATGCTTGATTATATTTTCATTCCACTTATTTTGCCACTTTATTCAGGACTCTGTAAGAAAGAGCTGCCTGAACAAGTTAAATAATGCAAAAATTAGCTTGTAAGAGTAAAGAATACACAAAGAAAGGTCATATTGGAGAGTGTCCACAAAGCTGTGAACAGCTCTAGCAGTAATCACAGACTCATCATGAAGGGAAAGGAACTGGGAGAACATCTTCCTGCAGTAGCTGGTAATATCCTGCTGGTTAATTTAGAAATGACTGCTATGGTCAGGTCACTGAATTTAGATGGATAGTTTCTACATGCAGTAATTATATTTTAACTCATTTCAGTGCAGATGTTGAAACTAGGGCTATCAGGGCTTGAACCTGCCAGAAGAGTTTTGGAAAGTACAGAATCAATTCCAACTTTCCACAACGGGAAGGACACATGATATGTAAATAAACTCTTTTTTTCGGTGGAAGATATAAGATAAGAAATGGTCCCGGTAACAGGTTCTTCTGCCAAGAAGGTTTCTGTTTTTCAAGAATCCAAGCTGTAACTGGGAAGGAAGTGAGAAACTTGATGAGTATTTGCTGTCCTCTTCCTGCTCGAAGGGAGCTGAGACACACAGCTCTTCATCATGAGTCAGGCATCAGGAGTTTGCCAACTAAGCCTTTCTGTTCTTAATCAATAGCCTGGCAGTTTAGAGAGTGAAGAGCTATTTCTGCTGCTGGAGGAGGACTTGGGGAAGTGTTTATGAGAGCTGCTAACAGCTAATTTACAAATTGGAGTTGTTATTTGAGATTGTTGTGCTGTACCATCCATTCAAGCGTCTTTCTTAGCCAGTACCAAACACAACGGGCAAAAACCTCAGTGTGTGGGCTGCAGCTGAGTTCAGTGGAAGAGCCATGAGACAGGATGTATGTGAGTGAACAGCGTGCAAACCCCATCCTGACTTCTTTGCATGGGAGGGGGGATTTGTCCATTTACCTCATCCTTTATCTGCAAAGAATTTCAGCTATCTCAGTGGCTTTGACAAATGTTAGGAAGCAGTTGGCTGAGAGCAATGTTTACCTCAAAAACAGATGTTACAGGCTCTGGAGTTCCACAAAAATCCTTGGAATATAGGGCCTTTTTGTCCCAGGTATCCAGAAATCCTTTCTGGTGTTGTTTATGGAGTCAGGACAGGGAGGGATGAGAGACAATTCCTTTCTTTCCCTAGTTCCTGGCCTTTTACCAGCAAGTTCCTTTATCAGCACTGTGCCAGAAATGCAGCCCTGAGTGGAGCATGAATTCTTCCTGGCCTTCCAATCAGCACGAGAAGGCGACGAATGGGTGCTGGTGACACTTGCTGTCATGGACAGTCTTTTATTGCTTTTATTCTATTACCAGTAATTGAAAGGTCAGCCAAATTTTTCTTAGACAATTAAGTGGCATTTACAGAGAGGAGACTGAGACCAGCCAGAGATGCTTTTCCAAGTGCTGCAGCCTAGCTAGTCTGATATGTCACTACAGCCAGCGTGTAAAACACCAGGAAGGATGTCTTTAAGGGTTGTGCTGTATGTGGTACATTGAGAAAAGCAAATACTGAGTGACCCAGGAACCTGAGGGTTTTATCTGGGCAGCTGTTAGTTCACACAGCCCAGTCTGACAAAGCACAATTGCCTTGAAGGCCAAAAGATCAATCTTAATTCAAGGTTATGTCCAGAAAATGGAAAATCACAAATGAGAATAGGGTAGCCTATGTAGAAATCTGAGGCAGAGGAAGGACAGAGTAGGTTGCACGAGGTTGCTGACAGAGAACCAAACCATCAGGGCTCATGCACTGAGTCACTGGCTCACACAAGTGCCACATACCCCATCCTTACCTTCCGAGGCCTGGGAGAGTTATGTCTCATCTCTGCCTCCAGAGGCTGGGGCCAAGGGAAAGGTGGTGATGCAAACTGTAGGGAATCCCTTTTACTTCCAGTGGCAGTGCAGAGCCAGGACCTTCTCTGTCATCTCATGAGGTGGCAGCACCAAGCAGGCCCACAGCACTGAGGTTCCCAGTGCACCAGTTCTGTGCACTAGGATTGCATCCCAGCATGTGATGGACCATTGTGTTGTTTCATGCACTGCTAGAGAAAACACTTGAGTGACTTGTTGTTTACTTAAATATTTATATAGTGATTCAGAGTGCAGGATCTGTCACAGCTCGTTCCTGCACATAAAAGTGATCTAAATCCAGCACTCAGCTGGGCAGCAGAGGACTGCTCCAGGGTGGTTTTGGGTGTTTACAGCTGCTACAGGCTTTGCAAGGAGTGTGAATAGAGAAAAATAATGGATGTGGTTAGAACTTCTCTTCATCCTGCTGTCCCCTGAGGACAGAAAGATTTATTGGGGTTGTGGCTCCTGCACAATTAGAGTGGCCTTCTGGAAGTGCTCCTCTGGAGGAAGAGCTTCCTACAATTGCATCATGTACCCCTCTGCATTTCAGTGACATCAAAGCAAGGTGGTCAGGAATATTCCTATAAATATCTGACATGGAGAGAGGATACAAATTTCTGTTGTTGAATCAACTCTTAAACAGCAGCTGCATTATTCATGTGTGGATCGTGGTTTGGTGTTCCAGCTCAAGGGAATGAAGCCAGAAAGGGAAAGGGGAATTAAAAGACTCGTTTGGGTTCTTAGTTATGTGCTGCTTTAGCTGGTTCCTACTATGGGCTGTAATTTGAGGGTTTGAGGTCTTTGTGAAGTGCATATTTGAAAAAAATTAAACTAAAAAAATTTGCACTCGAGATGAACCTGAGTCTCATACCAGGAAACCTCACACTGAAGGGAAATGCATGCCTGGATCTGAACTCACCTTTTGGCAGAACATTCCTGTAAGCAGGAATGTGAGCCTTGTGGTGCCACTTCAGCCTTATGAGTTCACACCAAGCAATGACGTGGATCGTAACTCTGAGAAAACACAGGTGGCATATCCAGAATCTTTGTAAAGATTGTTCCGAGTCAGATATTTACTGGAAGCATCTGGGTGAAGCCGTCACCTTTGTGACATGGTTCAGCAACACAGCAGTTGCAGATGCAGAGGTGCTCCACATGAAGCCTTTTTTTCCACAACCTGGGCTGTTGTTGTTGCCCAGGCTTAGGAAAGTTATTACCTCAGCAGGAAATGGAGATAATGGAATGCTTTATGCCAAAAGGGAATGTAGAGTAAGAACTACCATGGATGGAAAGTGGAGTCAGCAGCCATAAAGGTGCCAAGACATGGCAACAGCTTCTCTGTAGTCCCTACTGTTGTTTTTCATCTTACTTCAAGGCAATGGTAATTCAAGGTAGAAATNTTATTTAAGGTTAAAATTTTCTTTTTTTAAAAATGTAATTTTTTTTTTTTTTTTTTTTTTTTTTACTACTTTGTATGAGGTTGAATCATTCCCATTACAGAATTTTTCTAGATGTTTATCGAGGGTTATCACCCTCTCAACCTTCCCTTTGGTAAGCTGAAGAACTGGAATCTTTTATGCCTCATATCATGAGGCTCATTTCCCAAAATGCAGGAGTCTGTGCTTAAACTGGTGGCTTTTAAAAACAGCTAGTGGTTTAACCACATTTAAAAATATTTCAACATTTCTTGGAGAAGTTTGTCGGTAACCAGTTCAAGCTGTGATTAAAACAGAAGTGAAAAAGTTGAACTTGTCATGGCTCATTAGGCCTTTATTGCCTTTTAAAATAAAGTACCCAACATATCCTTAGATGTGAGAAAAGGTTAGGACTTTATAATTTCAGTTATAGCCATGCATCTGTGTGTTATAGCCATGCATCTGTGTGTTTTAGCCATGCAGCTATACATATATGCATAAATATAAATATAAAAGTATGAAAGAAAAAGAGAACACATCAGACTCACTTGCCATGGTAACTGTTACTGTGGAAGCCACCAGTGGTCAGCTGGCTGTGAAAAGCCTGAGAGATAAGAAGACATCATTAATAATGTTCATTTTTAGACATGCACACAATGAAGAAGCTATTTTGTACAGTTTCTCCTGAAATATGAAATATTAGGCATTGTCAGAGCCAGGATGCGGGGCTAGATGGACTTTTAACTGCCTGCTGTTGTGATTCTTATCTTCCTCCATGGGGTGAAATAGAATTCTTTGGATCAATGAATGTACACAGGCTTTTCTTGTATCAGAATAACATTACACATCCTCTTGTCATTATAGCACACCAGAAGATTATTTTCAATGATAATGACAAGAGCATGTCAATCACAGGACTTTTGTAGTAGGAATTTGCTTCTTGTTACATCTTTCATGTGGCAAATTTTCCCCTTTCTTCATCATGAATCACTACTCAGAAGTTGGTAGCAAAAATGTTCCAAATTTTAAAAAGAGGAAAAGAAAATGTCTAACTTGTTCTGCCACCGATGCTCTAAGTTATACAGGCATTAACTTCTGCTGTGCATCCATGATTATAAAAATGGCACAGGCAGAGCCTGCATTTTGTTCTGCCTAAGTACCTGCAGAGATCACAGCTTTTCTCTGATAGACACTATTGTTGGAAAACATTAGTATGCGCTACCTGTATTTTTCCGTGTTCAAAGGACGCAATCACAGAGCATTTCATTTATTTTACTAAGAGCTCAGTAAATGCTGCACTGTTGCCATTCCGTAAAAAATGTATTTTTACGTAGAGGCATTATCATTAACAGATTCTTTTCAAATTCCAGGAAGTGTGTGATCATTTTATTTGGCATAATGAAGTCTGAGCACTTACAAAATTTGATTGTTTTAAGGCCTTTAATTTCCCTCCACACTTCATTTTTTAAAAACTTAATTAGGTTCACTGGAAATTTCTCCTGTTTATACAAGTTCTTCCAGGCCCAATGTTCCAACTTAGGCTAGGTGTGTAACTCATGGGGACACTGACTGTTGGTGTCCACAGGATCTGAAAAATGGAGAAATGGATGAGAGGAGATGCTGACTGTATGACAACTACACCAGGAAGTTAATTACAAAGAGCAAAGATTTAGTTCAAATGCTGAGGGAGCAACTGGCTTGAGGAGACTGAAGTTGGGCAATCTGGGTCCTCCTAGTGTCTCTGGAGAAAAAAGGAGCATTTTTAGATACCTTTGAGACACTGCCATGGATTTAGAAATCAATCTCGCTCTAAAATTTTTAGGAAGTTAATTAACATTTTTGACTTTGGGGGATAAAAGTCTGCCTAAAAATCAGTAGGATTTTGGTGCTGAGTTGGGAAGATGCTTTAGAAATGGGGCTGGTTATCACCTCCATCATGTTTTCATTCTTTGTTTTAGTCATTTGGTATATTTTGCTAGACACTATTTGTCCTTCAAATGAAGAACCTATTTAAAATTAATGATAATTGATTAGTTGCTCTAAGTCTTCAGTTGTCGTACTTTGCTGAACTGTAAAACTTCCCAAGAAAAATGGTGTCATAATTGCAACGCTGTGCACCTTGACATTAAGCGTGTATTTCACTCATGGCCAATTTAAAAATCAAAATAGAAACTTTGTAATAATCTCGCTTTACAGTTTGGGTTATGAGAAGCTGAGAATTCCCTTAGGCTTGATTGATAAAACATGGCATTTATCCTATTCCTAGGATGATGTTCAGCAAACTTTATGATGGAGGGAAACAGCTGGTAAAGTGGGTTCATGGAAAGGTGAAGGTAATATAGACATAAAAAACAAGAGGATAATGATTTTAAAAGGGATAATAGTTGTAATAACACCATTAACCTTTTGCTTCAAATTATTGAATGTGTGGTCTCTTCAGCAGGCTAATCAAAGGTTTGCATTAACCACAATGCAAGAGGAAGTGGCAATATACAACCTGTGGTGATTTTTTTCCCTCTTCCAATTATTCACTATCAAACCCCTCCTGGAAAAAAAAAAAAGAGAGAGAGAAAAAATGACCCTTTGGCCGTTGAAGACCCCTTCTGATTTTGAATTGAACTGACTTACTTTCAGATGGAACAAACTTCAGCTACCCTCCTGCTTTGTAAGAGGTGGATTTTGCCAGGGAAAAAAAGAAAGAAAAATAAATATAAGTTGTTACAGATATGTAGAAATCATAGCCAGAGTTGTGAAGAGGTAGCCAAGTGCTACAGGGCAGATTGTTGGTAAGAGTGAGCCCTGACCTGCTGGGGGTATCACAGGGAGGGGATCAGCAGCAGAAGCCCCCCTTGAAGCAGACATGTCTCCTCCTTAGCAGCATGGGCAGCTCACTGCAGAGGTCTGATGTCACCCTGTCTGGGCCACTCCTGCTGTCCAAAGAGCAAATTCAGCCTGAAACAGAGTGAAACTGCCCTTTTTATTTCCCTGTTCCGTGCACATGGCATTGACTACCAGAGGCAGACTGAGCTTTGACACTTCACCCACATGTCAAGAGGCAAATGCATTGATGGTGGAAAACTGCTACGGATGACGGAAAAGCTCATGGTGACTTGATGGAATTGTTCAGGAATTTGTCCAGTTGGACAAATCTGCTCCATCATACAATTTCGCAGGTGGTGATCCTCATTGTTCACTTAAGGCATCTGAACAGGTTCCCCAGAGAAGCTGTGGCTGCCTCATCCCTGGAAGTGTCCAGGGCCAGGCATGGATGGGGCTTGGAGCAGCCTGGTCTAGTGCAAGGTGTCACTGCCCGTCAGGGAGGTTGGAGCAAGATGCTCTCTAAGGTCCCTGGAGCCCAAACCATTATGTGGTTCTATGATTCTATGTGCAGTCAGTGGAGAGAGAACCCCCTGAGAGAGACACCCAACACAAGGTTGTCTGACTGGCCCATGATGTGTCGTGTCTATCTAATATGAAAGAAAGAAGTGTAAAAGGAAGTTTGCACCGTTCCTGGCTGACAAAATCCTGTAGCATTAACAGCCCCGTTCTGTGCAATCAGAAACAGTGAAAGACTTCAGGAGCAACGTGCCCTGAATTTGAATTAACCAGATTGAATTTAAAATCAACAAGCTGAAAGGGTTTGAGATAAGAAGTCAGAACATTCAGAGGAAATGAGAACTGTTCTGGGAACTAAAGGTGAGCGAAACACTAAGTCACATAAAAAATATTCAGCAAGAACAGAGACACCTTTTCTTTTTCTGGACACCTTTTCTTAGAAGCTGTCTATAATCAGTAACCTTTCCCGGGCACTTTCCCAGGCTGTTTTTAGTAGCTGAATCCTTTGTTTCAAAACCACCCATTGATTCAGTGCCCTAAGTGAGAAGTAATCAAGGTGGACAGAAATCTTGCCTGCTGTATGGATGTATGACGTGTAGGAGATAGAGGCAGAGAGGGGGTGAATGAATTTTTCAGGGTATCTCTGACAACACAGACAGTGAGTCTGTGTGGAGTGTCATGAAACACACGTATGTGGAGATGTGCAGCTCTCAATCAAATTTCTGTCCGATGGTCTCTTTATTTCCATACACACACATGCTGATGTACATACGTGTGAGTTCCTGAAACATAATGAACTCTTCAGGCAGTACTTTGTCAGAATATCAGTTAAAGAGTTGCATGCTTTTAATGCACAGTAGTTTAAGCAAACTCCAAGGTTCTTACTCAGCAATAAACCCATTAAATCATCTTAAATACCATGTCATAATGACAATTTGATGCCACCAGATGTGGCACTAGGGATTTTTTTTCCTTTAAATGCTTTCCTGGAGATACAGCTTCCTGAATTTTAAATTCTCTAGCCTGTTTGCACAGCTGTTAGATCCCAGAGCCCTGCCATCTTTTTGCCTTGCATCAGTTATTCACTAAATCATGTGTGGCATGACTACAAACTCACTGCATCTAAAACGTTTAGGCTCATAACCACTTCACCCTCATAAAGGCTGAATGAGAGAGGGTTTGGGTATTAAATTCTGAGAGCAGTATCCACTCCAGCTGTGGAGCTCCCTTATGGGGAGATTTCAGAGATGCAGGCACAAGAATACCCTTCACACACCGCTTTTCATAGGCAACTTATCCTCTTGGGTCTGTGGAAAACGGAGATGCCTGGCCACTCGCCTGTATTTTCTCACCTTGTTAGCCAAAAGGCGACCAGAGTGGTAGTCCAGCACCACTTCTTCCTGAGGGAGACTTGGGAAAGGGACACGTTAGCAGGATACAGAGGAGTCCAAAAAAACCTCACAAATAAATGTCATTTCATATCATGTGTGTTTAAATAGTGGAGCAAGTCATGGGAGGCTGTGGAAAAACTGAGGCAAACAACAGAAATACGTTAAACGAGGAGCAGAGGGAAGGGAGGGAAGATGATCTCCTGACCACAAAACATGGTTGTCCAGAAGCAGCTCGTAATCCAAGAAGTCTGTGATTTCTGATTGACAGAAAGCAGGAGACCATCTCATGAGCTGGCTGTTGATTTACCTGTCAGTAGCACTGGAGCCATCAAAGATGGGTCACAGGTTCTTTGCTCTAACCTGTGTGGGGAGACCATGTTGGTTTTTGTTGCACTGTGAGTTTGTGTGGGTGAGTGCTGCAGGATCTGAGGTGGCCTCGCCCCTCTGAGACCTTGTGTTAGACATGAATTTTCCTCTAAAATAGGCTGTGGGAGACACCCACTGAGCCACACTGAGAGTGTTGGCAAGGGTTTGAAGCGAGGTTGTGAATTTTGCGCAATTAGATCATACTAATAGGTGTGACCACGTCTGAGGCGCAAGTGTTGATGGGTGGGATTTGGAGCTTCTCTCATGTGGGTCAAAATCACAATCTGTGACCCCGAGGGATCACTGGGGCATTTCCTGAGGGCCAGGAAGATGGCACAAGACTCTGAAAATCTGGAGGTCACAAACACCTACTCAGCCAGAGTGTGATTAGGTGTCATTGCACTCCTGATCTTTTACCAGTGCTGAAGGATTATTAAATGCTGATTTAGTGTGAACTAGAAATACTCTTGAAAAGGCTGATTCAGAAGGATTACCCTTGCCTTGCATGGAGTCTTGGTTTGATTTGCTGTTTGGCTTCATGGCTGGCACATGAGTGTTTGAGCAGCTCAGTATTGAAGAGGGCATTCAATGCTCTCTAGATTACCCTCCAGTGAAGTGTAATATTTGATAACATCAGTAAATCCAAAACAGAAACAAAATGACAACAGCATTCAAGCATCTTGTGGTAGCAAATGAGGTAGAGAAGTTAAATGGATATAGAAAGAGGATCCTGGAGATTGGATCTCAGTGTGATGCTGGTAGGAGCCCAGTTGTTATTGTGCTGATATCAACATGTGGAGCTCTAAATCTTTTTGGATCGTGGCTGAACAGAAAGATTTACTCATAGCTGCCTTTTCTCTTGCTCAGATTGCATAGGCTCCTCTCCTACCAGCAAACAAATAAAAACTGTGCCAGCTATAGCGGCAGTTTACATGGAAAAGCAATGAAGCAATTTCAGGAAAGTATTAGATGTAATTTTGGCTTTTTTTTGCTGTCACTTAGCTGCTAGAAAGAGGAGATGCACTGATGTGCAGAACCAGGCATGTATTATGCAAACTCCTATCACAATGCCATTGACTGCTTGTGGACCCCCGTATCTCTCTGTTTCCATCTGTTGTTTTAAGACTAAGTTGTTTGGAGGATGTCCAAATTCCTTTCCCTTTTCCAACTTTGGTGCAGTACCTGCCTGCCTTAGGCTCCCTACATAGACAAGAGAGAGAGAGGGAGGCTTCTCCAAAGAATGTGATGTGCCAGGGGATGCTCCTTTCTCTCCTTCTCCCCCTTCCCTTCTTCCATCCTCTTCCCGACTGCACAGGGATTTTAGAAAGTGCTTGAATACATCACCCCAGCCAAGCACAAGAAGGGAATGGGGTGAATTTGGGCTATGCTGCTGTCTTCAGCTGGCCCTGGATCAGGATTAAGATATCACAGGCTGTAAGGAGTAGGAATGTGGGATCCACCAGTTGCCCGTGGCCTGTGAGTGGGCAGCAGCAGGAGCTGCTCTGTCTCAGTTGAGGCAGTAGCTCGTGGCTGATGCAGTATTTCAAGAGATAACAAGGGAATGTTGAGTTTATCCAAGAAAACAGAAATGATACAGAAGATAAATAAGCAAGGAATATAAAGCATAAATGCAATCCTATTAAAATTAAGTATGTTTTAATTTCTGAAAAGATTGGTATTTTGATGTTAGATTTACTGAACAGGAAAAGATTACAGGCATCATTAAAATAAAATGTTTTCAAGGGCCCTTTTAAAAAATTGTATCCATGATTGCAATTGCCATGTGCAAAATATAAAAATCAGAGAAGGGAAAAAACCCCCAGCAAGCACTGGAAATAGCCCATTTTGTGAATTATAGGAAGAAATATACCATCTGTGATTTAGTGCAGTTCCCAAGATCCCATCTGTGATCGAAGCACAGTCCTCGGTGAAGGCTGAATCCCTGAGCTGTTCCATACGATAAAATATTTCTTTTGGAAGGTGCTTGGGCTAATGGGTTTGTTTTTCTGGAATATGGCTCTTCTAGATGAGACATAAAACCCTAGAGGCCTAATTTTGCCTCCAGTGGCTGACTACAGCTGACGTCAGGAGAAGCAGGAGTGAAAGGAGGTCAAAGATCTAACAGCTTTTCCTTCAGAATTTCTGTACTACTTTTTATCAGGTCAGGTTGTTGGGTCTAAGAGGTCCAGACTGAGATTTCTTAATCTCTAGAGTCAGACATTGTGGTCTCCTTGCACCAGGAGGGCTCACCCTGCAGCTGCACCACAGAAGCTCCAACTATTTCCTTTCACTGCTGTTCATTTCTCAGCAGAGGAGAAAGAGAGATCCCTCAAACTGGGACAGGCTTCTCATGCAGCTGCACATCTTCTGTCTTCTGACGCCTTTCCGTGTGTAGTCACTGATCTCCTAGTCCAGAGCTGGCCTCAGGTGTATCAGGTATTTATACAAACACAACATATTTAATTCCAGTCCTCCATTAATTACACACACAGGTACAGACTGGCTCAGTTTCAGTTACCACTGAAATTTATATTTGAATAATAAATGCATTCACCTGTTTAATAAATGTTTATATTTTCTCCTCTATGTAATTACATGCTGATTATACAATTACAGAAAATACTTACATATTTTGCACAATTATGCTATTACTGAAATAATGCCTACAATAGAGCTGTGTGTGTGTGTGTGTAAGCATGTTTGGGAAAATATCACCACAATCGGTTGTTTTGGAGTCATCCAGAGCTCGTGCAGCTCCATGTGCTGCTGGAACAGACACTGACACACCGCAGGAGTGAGCGTGGGATTACTGTTATCACCTCTGGGTGAATCTAGCTCTACTAAAAAATTATTTGCAGCTTTATTATAAAACACCTGTATTAAGGATGCTCATCCAACCTGATTTTGTGGTGCCGGTGCCCCGTGGTTCTGACACACGGTGCGAGGTGCACGTGGGCTGGGGGTGCAGCTGCCCAGACAGACACCCCAAAGCCACTGCCCCCTTTCTCTGTGGGGGTTGGACCGCCAACCTCAGTCTGTGCTTGCCCCTGCTAGGTTTAGAACAGGACTTTCACTGTGCCTGTATTTCCTTGGAGCACTTCAGGCATCTTATGTATGAGGTATGGGGCAGATCTGAGTCGCGACATGTGATGTCGTATCATGAATACAACTGCTGTTGGCTCTGGTGCAGCTCTCTGCTCTGGGTGTTCTCATGCTTGAGGTTCCCAGTTACTGGCTTAATACAGACAAATAAACAAACAAGTAGCAGCCTTTGATAGCATCGGCATCTGTGTTTGTACTGATGGCGGGTGAAACGATTCACCCAAGCTAACACAAGCAGCAGCGTCAGAGCTGGGAGCGGGACGCCTGCCTCCCACCTCCCTTTCCCGGGATCAGCCAGCTGCCTGCACAGCACCATAGGGAGAAATAAAGTCCTGTTCAAAGGATAAATACACCCTGGCTTTGCCTCCCCTGTGCTGTACAGGTCTTGTAGCCAAAGGGTTAAAAAGAAATGAGAGCTTTCGGCATGCTCTGTGGAGTGCCCGAAGTCTGAACATGAATGACCAAATTGCTTTTTACTTTTTAAATTAAGGACTCTGTCTGTACGCACGCAACTCACACTGCTGTTCCATTAAATAAGAGAATTTGTTCCCACTCTTGTTTTTAATAGGGTATGACCCTGCCGTTCCATCTCACAACTTTACTGACATGAGATCTTATTAAACGCGATCCTCCCCCTCTCCTCCTTGAAGTCTGAGCTTCTGATAGTTTCATACACATTGTGTTTATTTTACATACACAGCTCTGCAGCTGCTGCTTCCTTCTTCTCCGATAAATGACAGCATAACTGTTGCATCCACTAAAAAAGTAAATAAAATTAAATGGCGAAGAACAATACATCTCTGGCAGAGAATAATAACTCTTTTAAGGCACGTATCTAAATTGTACAGCCTGATCTTAATTGTAAGGATAATTCTTTGTTATTTCAAGCAACTTGGAACGCGACAGCAAACGCACAGTCTTGGCAGTACATCCCGAGAGATTTCTGTGGGAACAATGGAGGGAATTCTCCTGAACTGAAAGGAGATTGAAGCGTCTTTATTAGGTTAATAGGGTTTATATTCTGATGAGAAAGAGTGGAGGAAAATGCTACGATGTGTTGTTAGTTGGCTGGTTGATTGGTTGGCTTGGAGGGTTTTTTAAGCAGAGGCTGTGCAGGATGAGGCCCTGTGTGGGTGTTGGATGGGAGGTGCTGAGCATTAGGTGTCAGCCAGAGCAAGGAGGCCCTGGACCAGCCTCCAGGTCCTGTGTCAAGCTCCCAAGGGGGAACCAAGAGTGGGAGTTTTCCCTGTCCCAGCCAATTATCCAGGCTGGTCCTGTGCTGGACTGGTGCTGCTGACCTGTGGCCCCATCAGACTCCAGGCCAGCACCCTTCTGTTGTCCTCTCTCTATTTCATTGTCTCTGCCATCGCTGGTGGAGCCAGCGCCAATGGTGGAGGCTAGCAGCAGTGTGTTCAGAGTTGCTGGTGCTGTTTAACCATGGCTGCAGGGCTCAGATACAACTTCAGGATATCTATTCGGTCCTTAGACAGAAATCCTGTCTGGAATGTGCCTGGAGTTTGTATGAGGAGGTGGGAAATGATGTCAAAGCAGGCCATAGTGACAGAGAGAATAATGTGAATTCAACTGAGTTAGGGAAGGACAACATTTGTGGTAGCATGGGAAATTGGAACTGGTTTTGAGAATGATCCAGTTCTTTCTGAAATAAGGGAAACTATGCAGATGTGTCATCAGCTCTTCCAGCAGCTTGGTTAATTCAGGGACCACATAACTGAGACTTTGGGTAAAAGCAAGCTGCTTTTCTGACTTGTTGCTGAGAAAAAAAGAGGATCTGGTTGAGTGACCTGAAGGAGGAAGAAATACTTCCAAGCAATGAAACATTGCCCTTGGTGAGGAGGTAGTAAAGGATGAGAGGACCAAAAAAAAAAAAAATCCAGGTGATGACTTCAAAAGTGTAGAAATCTTTTATTTAAAAGAGAAGGATAAAGCTACAAAAGGTGGGAAGTGCATTGCCTGTTTTGAAAGTAGCTAAGAAAGACCTTGGAAAAGATCAGGCTGGGCAGAAGCGCTGCTGCTCTAAGGGAGTAGCAACAGTTGACAGTCAAAAGGATGAAGGAATAATAGCTATAAAAGGAATGAAAAAGATTTCCAGAACAGGTGAAGTAGCCCTAGTGGGAGACTTACTCTGGATGTTATCCAGGAGATGTCTGGAGGAGGTGAAGAAGGGCACTGGCTCCAGCCCATCGTGCACTGTTTGTACCCTGCTCTCAGAGAGCCTTTCTGCCCCCTGGGTGTAGGGCCAGCACTGCCACCTCTGCCTCTTCTGTCCTGCCGCAGCTACGACACTGCAGCCTGCACAGGTGTCCCCACGAAGGTGCTGTGGGGACCGAGGGGGCACTTACAGCTTGAGGGAAGCCTTAAGCCTTCTACACATCGTGTTTGCCCCGTAATGGGTGCCCATTTACCCTTGCACCTAAATAGAGCAGCAAGTTGTTTACCGTGGCCTCAGCCCACTTTCCTGCCCTGCTGGCCGAGCACGGCCTGGGCTGGGCGCTGCCTGGAGGCCAGGCTTGGCAGAGGGCGGGGTGAAACCTCAGCTTCCAGAAGAGGAGGAGGATGCCCCAGACCATGTTCACGTACCTGTTCTGCAAGGCAGGCTGAGGCTGGCTGTGGGTTACTATTCCAGTGTAGCCACAGGGGTAAATAAAAGGAGCCACGTTCACATGAATGCTGGCCCAGGTGTCAGCAGGGAAAAGACAGCTCCTTGTCCTCAGCCAACCCAGAGGAGAGGCTGAGGCACCTGCATGTCTCCCTGTCACTCTTCCAAGGAGGAGCCCATTCTGTCAGGCTGGACCATTTTCCCTCTGCTTTATTGCAGTGTGGCTGTAACACAGCATTGCTCAGCTCCCCTTGAGCCAGCGAATTCCTGGCACAATCCAAGGGCAACATCTGGCCCCTTGAAATGATCCAAGAAGTGCCGGACACAGCCTGGTATTAGAGGCAGGAGGAACCCCTAATCCTGAAGCAGCACCTTCATTTCCTAATGCTGCATTAGGTAAATGGCAACAAGGTCATTGCTGGGTATAGTTTTGTCTTTTAATCAGGAGGAAGATTTGGAACTTTTGGAGTATCTGGCCAGGCCGCTATCATACAGATGTTCCTTGCACATACTCCAGCTTGAGACAAAATGCAAAGTTTGACATTAATATAAGCTAGAGCTCATCATAAAATAATCACATCACCAGAAAGGAGTTACCCTTTGATGAAGGTGAGAATTTCTGTGGGAACAGATCAGATTTTTCTCAGTGGACTAAGCACTGAATTAGAACCAAGGAGGTGGTGAGGACACAGTGAGCAAAATATCTTGCCCTGTAAATGAGGGCAGTAAACGAGGTCTGCATTTACTTGCATAAACTCTTAACCTTTCTTGCTGCAAAGTGCCATCTAGTGTTTGCAGCCCTGGCTGGCGGCCCTCGCCCGGCAAGGCAGTGCCGTGTCAGGCAGTGAACAGCTTAGAGACTAAACAGAGAGACTAAAAGGAAGGCAGACAAGCCACCAAACTGTAATTGTTCCTAACCAGAAGCTACTGGTCTTTAAGATATTATTATAATAACTTCATTAGTGAAGTTTCTTTATTGCGAGGTAGAACAGATATTTCAGCTGGGTTTGAAAAGGAGTCTGAATCACAGAAAACAAAGTGAGGGCAGTACTGTTAGGAAAGCAATTGTGGAATTTCATGCCCAAAATATATGCCCAGTGATGTGTGCCAGGTTTGCAGGTGCAATGAGCATCGTGGCTTTATTAATGTTGTTTTTGAGGGGAGTGGAATTGGGCACTGCCCACAGTGGGGCAAGATGGTCCCGTCCTCGTCAGGTTGCAAGGCACCTGAAAGAAGTGGGTGAATCCAGGGGCAGGAGAGCACCTGAATGACCTTCATGCGCTATGTAGGTGCATGCAAATGAGCTAATTGTTAATTAGCCTTAAGTCAGACCCAGGAATGGCACAGTTTAGCATCTAAAGTGCAAGGTTTGTGGAGGGATGGTCCACAGGAATGTTTAGAAATTGAAAGCGTAGGCGAGGTAAGAAAGTGCACGAAAATAACTTTGAGTCCAGATTTGTATCTGGGGCATCTTTCTGTCCTGACTGGCTTGGAAATCTCTCTGCCACATCTGATCACCCCTGAAACCACCCTGAGCACAGACCTCAAACACAAAGGTGGTTATTATCATTTGTTGTTATCTGTAAAGTGCTGACAGCAATTTGAAGTGCCAGAGGATTCATGCCTTGGGTTTTGCTCTTGCAGTGGCCAGGAGCAGAGTGTAATTAGCCCAAACGCTGTCCATAGAGCTCACTGATAGAGCACGGCTCTACTGACAGGGAGCAAATTAGGTCTCTGACCTAGCAAAGCATTTAACCATGTGCCACACTTTTAGTATGCGTATCTCTGGATTAAGACCTGGATGATGTAACCTTTTGCTGCCTCTAATTTTTTTGATTGCAGTACGAAGCACAGCTCAGCTTGCTGGCTCAGAGATCCCTGTGCATGGTATTAATCTGCTTTCTAAATGGGCTCCTTGTGTGTGGACAAAACCCCAAGGTTTTCTCCTAAGCCGAAGGATCTTTCCCATCTACCTTCCTAGATTTGCTGTAGGAACCTCCGTCCCTGTGTTCAGCCACCCACAGCAGCTGGCTTTACACTAGTGCAGAATTTGAGTCTGAGCTTGAGGGAGTCACCTCACTGTCACTACTGACATGACATTCATGAATTTCTCAGAAGACTCCTTGGTGGTGAGGACTTTCTGAGGAGTTATATGCCCCTCAGAGGGAGTTGTGAGTTTAAGGTTTTGCCCTGAATCTTCTGGTGCCACAGAAGAACAGAAGATGGATGTTCTTCTCTGAAGGACAGTCTGGGAACATGCCTGCTTTGCTTCCCAAGTCATATTATAAGCTTGGTGGTTTCAGGGTGGGGAGGAGGCTTAAGGAGGAGATTTGAGCTGGAAATTGGTGGGTGTTACACTTGATGGTCTCCTTGCATCCGTGTTCTGGAAGCCTCTGGGAGAGTGTGCCAAAAAATACTGTCCTATGATACCTGCTGCTTCCTGTACTTGCTGTCAGACATCTGAAATCACTGGGATGGATGGACCTTTGGTCTGCTCCACATCACTTCTCTTATCTCCTGGGTCCTTCATTAATTTCCACCTCTTTTGATCCACTGCATTGTTTCCAGTGCTGTGACAGGGCAGGAACCACAGAGGGCAATCCCACCTCTCGGTCCCTTCCCTGAAGCTGAAGCTGTGCATTATCCGATATTTGCTTGGTTTAACTCCTCTCAACTGCATTTCCAACAGGTCTTTTTGGACTTACAGACTATGGTCAGAAAGACCTTTTTTTGACATGGGTATTTTATCAGAAACTCTTCTGTGAAGTTTTAACTTTGGGTTAAACAAAAGGATGGCTCTTCAGACCATGGTCCACAAATCCTAGAGTTCAGGATTTATTTGTGCACAGTCAGAAAAAGGTAACAAATACAAACAGGGCAAGTGTAAGTTTTGCTACCCAAGAGGTGAAACATCCATAGTCTACTTTTTTTGAGAAATCTGTGAATTGAGAAAAGTTGCACACAGCTGTGGAGGAGAATGTTCTTTGGTAGATGCCCACCCTCAAGGTGAGGTTTTCAAGTGACAGATCATCCATTACATCCCCAGGTAATCTGTGAAAATTGTTAATTTCCTCCCTATGACATGAACCCCGTGAATCTGGTTTGCAGTCAGGGTTCATGTAGCTTCCATTTCTAGCTGGTTGTTTTAGCCATGTCTCAATGGTGATCTCTTCTAACCAGGACTATCTGATTTTTTTTTTTTTTGAAAGCATGAATGCTATCCTAATTATCAACTACTGATTAATTACATTAACTCAATAATATATTAGAAAAATACCTTCTAATATGAATTACTCATGGCCCAGTGTTCCTGCCTCAGTCACTGATTAGAACAGTTTTTCTGAATTATTATCTTTAAGACTCAAAATAATCCCACTGAACTGAGCAGTAGAAGGCAGTCCTGAGTATAAAAAATAAAATCTACCATTTTATAATTTAAAACATGGTGAGAAAACCTCCAGCATTTTAGAATTTTAGATGCAGCCACCCAAGTGTTTGCCAACTGTGGTCGTTCTTTTCATTTTGGCTTCTCTTGGGCATATGATGTGGCTCTAGTTTTACTCATTAAAGTTTCAGATTGTGCTTGTTTTGTTAACAACCATTAGGGCAGGGGTTCTTACTCTTAATTGGCACCATCTGGAAATGAGAAGGAAATTGCTCTGGATTAATGCAAAGATGAGGGAAGACCTTGCACTTCTCCACAGTTGCAAAACTTGTCCTATTTGGAATAGCCACAGATGACCTGGGAACTGGCTCGCCCTTTATTTCTGTTGGGGGCTGGAGGGAGAAGGAAATTTTCTTCCATGGAAGAGACAATCTCCACATTGCCAGCAGAATGCCAGAAAATAATCATTTAAAGGCAGAAAGTTGCACAATTTGGGCTGCTAGCAAGCCAGGCCTTTTAATGCAAATTGAATATCTTCATTCCCAGTTTTTTTCCAATCTTGCACGTCTTGTTCAGCATTTCCTCATTTTTTGGCACTGGTTTCCATAGCTGCCTGCAATCACACTCTCACACAGATGCCATTCCATGTTCAAAGCACTGAATGCTACGGGGCATATTAGTGTTTTTATGCTTTAGATCTATCTTTATGTAACTTCAGAGCTCATTAATATATACCATTTTGTGTGATTAAAAAACAACAACCTGGCACGTGAGGAGCTTTGAAAAGGAGAATGGATCGCAAGGCAAATGACTTTCTTCTCATTATGCAGATTTTAAGCTAGACGTGAGAGGGGCCCAGCGAGTCAATGGGCAAGGTACAACTTCTGCAAGATAATCATTCCCTGCCTGCAGCTGAGCAGACTGCAGTTAAAAAAAGAATCAGAAAGAGACAAATGCTATTTGAAACATAAAGATTTTCACATCATTATTTTACAATAGTGGACAGAAATGTGTGAAAAATCTCATGATGGTCTTCTAATGCTGTTTAAAATCCCAGGAAAAGCCTTGCTCTTTTGCTGGGCAAGAAGCTGGAGGCAGGACTGAGGTGTGGAGGTGCCTGAGTGATGGCTCAGAGTAAACATCCAAGAAGCACAGACCACAAGAGGTGTAAATACTCAGGCTGCTGGTGATCCACAATTCCCCAAGTTACAGCCTGAAATGTTGCCTCTAACAGTGTTGTGCCAAAAAAGGATTCTGTGTGCCAGAATGTAGTTCTTCCCTAGCTGTGGTTCCTGGCTTTGGAGGGTTGAGCTGATGAGTATCTCCTCAAATAAGGTGATGGGGAAATTTTTCTGACCATCAGCTCTGACTTTTCAAGCTGCTTTCTGTATAATGCCACCAGCCTGTCCCCTCCTGGTAAAGCACAGGCTGTTTTCATGACACACAAGAGAAGTGATTCCCTTTTGGGTTGGTGCCTGCCCCTCTGGGGCTCTCCTGCCAGGGTGTCCTGATAAGCTCCCGAGGAGATCCCACAGCCCAGGCTCACACCCTCACTCCTGCTGTGACTGTGATGGGGAGGAGCAGCAGGAAGGATCAGGGACCAAAACCAACTCAGGATACGACATCCGAAAGCTCAGAGGTCTGAGGACAGGGAAACTGCTGGGTGCATTTGGTGTCACTCAGAGCACAAACATGATCCTGAGGAGCGGGAGGATGTTTTGGTGGGAGAAGGGAGCCAGGAACAAAAATGACTGTTCCTGAGGTACCTGTCATGCTGAGGTGATGTGCTCAGGCTTCACTGAACAAAGCAGGGAGATGCTCCCGCCATCCGTTTGAGGAGTTATCATTTCTTTGAAAGAGCTTTCCAGAAAAAAAGATTTTAAGGATTCATTTTAGGATGGGTGGGAATCTGTTGTTGTTGCATCTTGGGCAATGGCAATAATGGAAAATCTGATCTATAATCCACCCAATGCTCACTAAAACCTTCCAGAAATGGACAAGCAAACACATTTTCCCTGCCTTAATCCAGAGGTTGTGTTTAAGGGGTGTGTGACTTGAGTAGCAATGCAGCCCCCGGCAGGCTGGGAGTGATAGGGAGATCCATAAAACCCACAGCGACTCCATGCATTTCTTCAGTGCTGGGCAGCTTTCACCCCTTTTTCCTTCACATTCAATGGGATGTACTGATTATATGCAACTATGACTATGATTATATGCAAATTGTGACTAATGTATGAAATGAAAATCCCTGCCTGATGGCACGGAGATCTGAGACAGCTACTCCGCAATTACTGCCTCGCTACGATTTCTGCCGGGTGTTACTTACTCCAACACAATACCGAGCACAGGCAATTTACTGCAGAGGTCATAAAAAAATCTCATTAAACCCACACCGTTTAAGGCAGGTAGTTTCCCAGCTCCCGTTCCTGCTTAGTGCAAAGCCTTGGAGGCTGTCTGGGTGGCTGCCCAAGGGAAAAATCCCTCTCCGGTGTGAGGAGCAGCGGTGGCGGCGGGGAGGGCGAGCTGCGTGCTCTGCAGGAGGAGGCAGAGGCTGCCGAGCTCCATCTGCTTCGCTCCTGCCCTGCCGCACCGGGGATGTAACCGGCTGCTGAGAGCGCAGATGAGATGCAGGGAGCCGAGCAAGGCTACCGAGTAGCCAACAGCGTGCATTTAATAGCCATTTCTTTCCCGGGAACAGCAAAAGCCCCGGGGACTTGGCACTCTCTCCCGCAGGAGGATGTGTTGAATACTCCGCAAGGTGCTGGCCCGAGTCTCCGGGCAGCAGCATCAGGTGCTCGCGGCCGCTGCGGGGAGCGGGCAGGGCCGGTTGGCAGCGGTGCAGCGCGGTACAAATGTGCTGATGTAGCACTGCCACCGAGCTCCCGCCAGGGCCCTGCCTGCGGAAGGCCAGGCAGGCACCGGAGCTATCTTTGCGCAGTGTAATTTACTGACAGCCCCAGCTGTCCTGTCGCCTGTTCGCAAGTGGCAGAGACTCCCCGCAGAGGTGCCGCAGCTGTGCCAGAATCGGGCTCTCCCAGCAGCCTCCACCCGGGCGTTCCGCCTTTCCCGGCTGATGGCCGGAGACAGGAGGTGGCATCTGGGCCGCCCAGTTCGTGCTGGGGATGAGCGGCTGAGAGAGGGAGGTGTGGGGGGAGCAGGTGCTCCACGGGAAGTCCTGAGCTGCTCGAGTGCTTTTAGGAAGAAACGCGCCAGGGATGACAGATTATAGAGGGAAGGGGGTTCACATCTCTGTGGCTGGAGGCTCAGTTCAGTTCAAGGGAACATGAGTTTAACTACGAGGATTGAAAGAGCCCAACAAAACCCCATTAATTAACTGACTTTTCTTCCAAGATGATTACGATGTATATTTAAAATGAGTTAATAATCTCTTCCCACAACACCCTAATTCATCCTTCCTTTTTTCTTTTTTTTCTTTCTTTCTTTTTTGTTTTGTTTTTGTTTTGTTTTCACCTATAAAACTTTGTTTTCCATCGGGATATTACGATATACAGGAAATATTTGATGTGGATGGGGAGACAACACCAGAGTATCAGTTACCCAAGGTGAAATTTTTGTGTATACAGAGAGAATTTAACCTCAAACACTCAGTTCACATACCCATGTGTGATTTATATTGCCTCAGGCTCTGAGGCAGAGTGAACATTGACACCCTTTGATGTTGAAAGAAGCCTAGTGACTGGCCTTTGGAGAGATTTGTGATGTCTCTATCAGCCTGTCAATGGAAAACCAGGCAGCAAAGCCAGGCCCCCTAAAGATTTCAAGGCCTTGTGGGCAGAGGGATCGTGTAAGCATTTTACTTCCACTGAGTGCTTGAGATGCTGAGCAGGCACGGCCAGGCTAATTGCGTGCTTACAGGGCACTGGTCTGCAGTTGGCATCTGCACAGCTCTCTGTGACCTCTTCAGCCCAGGAAAGGTGCCAGTGTCACCAATAGGGAGATTTAACAACTACACACTCCTGGAGTGCTGAGGTTTCTGTTGTTGCCTAGTGGGGATGTGATAACCAAAGTAAGAATAAACCTGGATTATTAGAAATGGAAAACATTTTCCTGCACTTGTTGAGAGGCAAATAAGCTTTGCCCTGAATTTCTGCTCATTTCTGTGGTATCAAGCATCCAAGGTTTGTCCAGAGAAGCTATGCCTGCCCCATTCCTAGGAAGTGTTGGAGGCCAGGTTGGATGGGGCTTGGCGCAACCTGGTCTAGTGGAAGGTGTCCCTGCCCGTGGCAGGGGGCTTGGAACAAGATCATCTTTAAGGTCCCTTCCAACCCAAACCATTCTGTGATCCTATGATTCCATGAGTCCATGGAACAAAATAGTCTTGAGTAGATTTGACAGCTCACAGAGGAAAGGGAAATGCTGCACCACAGAGCAAAAAGGCACCTTCAGCATATTCTGCACTGCACCTCCCTGGGACAGGAGCAGATCGTGCACTGAGGTTTGCAATGGGAAGCTGGTGGCAAGAGGCAACAGGATCTGATCCTTCTTGTGAGTCAGATTCCCAGGAAATGTGTTGGGTAACACTTTGGAAGATAGAACTCAATGCAATGGTGATAGATTGGGGAAATGGCTTGAAAACAGTAGCATGTGATATAATAAAGACAGCTGTAGGATAGTTTACACAGAATTAGGGACTGCTGGCTAGGCACACCAGGAACTGAGGATTACTGGGGATTATACACTGAAGATGCATCTGAAATATGATGCTGTTGCAAAAACAAAGGACCAGTGTTCCATGCTCACACTGAGGCTGAGAGCTCCTTTGAATCAGGTGCGTCCAAGGTTGCAGCTCAACAGGGCCATCCAAGCCCTTGGAAACTCAGCATGGGGGAGCTGGTGTGTACCACTTGGCAAAAAAGGACTAAGGAATTGCTTGTGAGGGAGAGACTGTGGTACATAGAGACTGAATTTGCTTCCTGGTGGTTGAGAAAAAAAAGTGAAGCTGCAGGTAACTTAGAAACAGAGAGGAGAATGAGCAAGGGTCTCAGTGAGAAGTGTCACTTAATGCCTTGCTCTGATGACGGCTGCTGTGACACCAGGAGAGGAATCACAGTCAGGCTGCTGCTTTGTGTCTGGTTCATTTTACATGTAATTGAAGTTAAAAGCTGTAAAATTTATTTTCCTGAAGCCTGATTCTGTTGGGCAGCAAGGAAAGTTAAGAAATATGGCAATAAATTTCTCTGCCGCTCTGGCTGCAGCACTGAGAAGCACCTACACCGACAGGATTAGCAGTGCCATGTATTGTCCTTTACATGTTTTCTCCCTTTGGAAAATCCAGCACAGCACCATCCTTCCCTTTCTCTTCCCTTGTGCCCTTCAAATGAAAGGACAGTGAGGTTCCGGGCTTAAAGGTTGTGCGCAGAAAATCTGAGGCAGGAGAGCAGATACCCGCAAATTTGCCTCAGTGGGAAAGTGGAGAATAATTGTGGGTTCTGATTTTCCAGGGAGCCTCTGTGGGGAACTAATAGTCTAGACTTGTCCTTTTTGAGGCCTAATTATGTCTCTCTGTCAAACTATAAAAACAACAGTCTGTGGCATCACAAGGGAAAATGAAAGCTATTGGCCTGTGTTCTGCATTTAATAGGATGTCAAATCTAAAGCACAGTCTGACTGGTTTTTGACTGGGGTTAGAAAAGAAAATGCAACTAATTAGTAATTGCTGTTTCTGAATCTCCCTCTCTGTCTAATGGCCTAGGACTTGCAAATTGTAACATACTGGGAGTCCCAAACTCTCTGATCAGTGCTGCTGTCTGGAGGGGAGGGTCTTTCCCACTGATGGCACTCAGGCTTCACTTGGGCAGTGTCACTGTTAGTGGGAACAGTTCCCTGGGAAAGGCCTTGTGCCATCACTCCTCTCTGTGCTCCTTGGGAAGTGACACATGCTGTTGATGAACTAGGTTTTTACAACTTGCATTGGTGAATAATTTCCAAAGTCTGTGAGGATGAAGAAGCATTTGGGTGTGAAATGCAGCACCAATTCTTTGGGTATCACAGTCTCTGAACTGAGGTAACACACAGTGGTCCCTAACATATATAAAGAGGTATGGAGCTTAAAATTCACCCAAAAATACCCCAGACATCTAACGTGTGTGCTAAATCAGTTGGTCTGAACCTTCTTCTGCCCTTTCACATCCTGTTTTCCCACCCTTACCCAAGTTCTGACCATTAACTCAGCTCCCAGACTCTCCCAGCTGCCTCCTCCCTGCTTGCAGCCCATCCTAAGCAAGCACCAGAGGACAATGAGCTCTAGAAAACCTGAGACAACAGGAGGTGGTGGCCTATCTTTAAACAACTAATGCATTAATAATTATACCTTGGAGTCTTCTATGTCAGGGAGTGCTAGATTAATTCCTTCCTTTATCTTTTGGAAGTTAATTTAAGGGGTTCTTTTTCATGTTGCAATAATTTCTTGGAGAGAGCTGCAGCAGTTACGAGTTCCTTTTACCTTGCCCTTGTCAGCTGCCCTCATTCTGAACCAACGCTATGCTCAGCTGGTTCCTCGTGTTTTACAGATGAACTGAAATAAAAGTGGAATTTGTCCAACTGTGAGAGAAAGGAAAGGAAGAGGAAGAAAAAAAACCCTGTCTACAAGATTTTTCATGCAAGTCCCACATCCTTAGTTTTGCCATCTTTTTGACACAGAAATCTGATTGTCTCCTGCTCAGACATTCTGGGGTGCCTTTCTGGTTTTCATTCTTCTTTTCTGACCTGACTTTGGGTTAGTCAGGAAATGGCCAACTTTGCCTCACACTCAAAACTGAACACTGCAATTCAAACTCAAAGGGCATCAGTGGGCAGGAAAAGCATGTGGCCTCAAAATGGTGATATTTTGATGTCATTTCTGCAAGGTCCTGCAGAGGGATTTGAGTCAGGAAAGCTCAGTCAATGAGTCCATAAGAAAATGAAAAGTCTTTCCAGGAGTCAGCCTGAAAAGAAACAAAAAGAGTGGAAAAGTGTGTAAAAGGAGAAAGGCTTTGCATAACCCAAAGGAGCATAGAAAGCAGAGAGAAATGAGAGCACCTGGATCTCCTTGATGACTGCCAAAATATAGTGTGACATCTCCTCAACACTCTTACAGTGATTTAAAGCCATATTTTCCCAGTAACTGTACACTGATTTCACCCACAAATAATAGTTTCTGCAGGCACAGCTAACCCATGCTGTAAAGGGGGTCCTTCCTAGGCTGTAGCTGGAAAAGAGACTCAAAGCAGCTTGGGACCAGTACTGGAAGCAGGAAAACCTTGTCTAGGCAGATTGTTCTTCTCCAGCTTTGTATAAAGATGCCAGACTTCGATGGGCCAAGAGATGACGTAGACCAACATCCACTGTGGCAGTGGCAAGGAAAGGAAAAGGACTTTGCCATGACTTGGAAGTGTCTTTATCCTTGTGTCTGTTCCCAGCTGTAGAACCGATCCCACTAAAAATGAGGGTGCCAAAACTGTGGCATTTTTATGGATTATTCCAAATGGCCACCAGCTTTATTAGGAAGAGATCTGGGCAGGAAGCAGTAGCTTCATTTAGGAGTAACCCCAAGGTATGGCCATGAAGATGCCAAGTCCTCCTGCCTGGGCAGGGACCAGCCATGACCTCCTTTCTGGGGCCCTTGAGCAGCAGCTCCCAAAAACTTACTGAGAAGCTCCCTAGATAAGGCCTCCAGCTGTATTTTCAGGAAAGCCTTTGAGAATGATCTTAACCTAAATACCCATTTAAGTCTTACTGGTTGAGGAGGATCTATATATTGTGCTTAAATAATTTCCCACTCATGAGCTGTAGCCCCCAGTTGGGTATTGCTGCCAGCTGAGCGAGGATCACCCCCTCTCAGCATGAGTAATGGGCGAGTTAGGCAGTGCAGGGAGAACAAAATGAGAAATTACTGCTTCTGAGAGGATGATCAGTTTGTTTGCTGTCCCCCACCAGCTCTGTCCTTCTGCAAACATTCACCAGGGTTTCTCCAATCAGCACGAAGAGCTGCCCCATGTTCAGCACAGCTTGTCAGGAGCTGCTGAAATGGCACATCCAAGCACCAAGGCAAAGATCGTGTAGAAATTTTGACCTTGACCAAGGCAGTCAGAAATTGCAGCTAAAACAGAGGCTGCTTGCAAAGAGAAGGGGGAATTAATAACCACACATCTCCTCAAATTTAGCATAAAAAGTTATAAAACTGGAATTCTGGAGGTGAGAGGGTTTAGGGTGTTCCTCCTGTGTTTTCATCTGTGTAGCTTGAAGGGTTGGCAGGGACATGCTGCTCAAATAAAGGATCACTTTTGCCTTTTAATCCATGACATAAAGATGGCATAAAATTTACCCCTGTGAGTTGCCATGTAAATGAATCCAAATCAAATAATGCACAGGGAGCCACAATGCAGCCCAGCCCGCTCTTCTCTGCAATATGGGCATTTAATTTGTGCACAGAAATCCCAGGAACTGCAAAAAGCCGTGGCTGTTTCACATGTACATCCCCACACAAGCCTCCCTACTGCAACAAATGATTTATTATTTTTTTGGGGCGGTGTGCAGGGAAGGGAAAAAGGTCGTCAAATCCATGTTAGATGATGGCACAGATTCCTTGGCTACCAAATGCAAAGGCCGAGCAGAACAAAGAGATTTGCATTCTAAGTGATGCAAAGCAGCCGGCAGCGTTTTTAATGTTGTGTTTGCTCTGTGATGTCTTCATCGGGCGCTCAAAGACAGCGGCTCTGGCAGCCGTGGGTCCCCGTGAGCCTGTCAAACTCCGTTTCCATGGTTTTCCTTCAGGCAGCACCATCGGCAGACAGCACGGAAACGGACCCCTGCAACCTGTTCTGAACAGTGTCTCTGATGTAGGGCCCCAGAGCGGGCATCAAACTAGCAACAAGCAGCAAGAAAATAACAATTTTGCTTTTCGCAGGTGTCAGAGCAGGAAACAAAAGGCTGTTTATAAAAGATGCAACATCCCCTTTTTGTCAGCGTTGGCAGTTTAAAGTCAGCCGGGCAGCGGTCGAGTTGCGGAGGAGGTTTTGGAGGGGGTGTGCTGTGAGAGACAGAATTCAAATTGTTTCCTCTTTAATCCTTTAGCCTCACTAAATAGGGCCTTCTCATAATCAAACTAACAGCTCTTAACGGCTTCCCAATTATTCCATTTGAATCAATGAGGGCTATTTTCTTCAGACAATTATAGTCTTTTCCAGACAAAGAATCAGTCTCACTCTTCCCTCACCTTGAAGAGCACCCTTTCATTTAAATAAAAACTTCAGAATATTTCAATATGAAGCCATATTGGAGCAGAGACGCTGCAAATTCAAGAGGTGAGAAAGATGAATCCGTGGTCTTTTGCCACCATGACTACCTGTGTGCAGTGATGACATGGAAGCCTGTGCTAAAAGAGCAGAGGTCAGCAGAGCTGACAACCAGCCCCAGCTGGAGCAGTGAATTTGTAACTACTGGTCGGGGAACTGCACCTCCTGGTGCCTCAGTTTCACCATGTGTGAAATTTGAATAATGATTTATTTCTTCTCTTGTGAAAGACATGGAGATGGAATATTTGCCCAGACATGATATAAAGCTCATGGTTACCCCTGTGGTTTTCATGACACTAGGGACTGGAGCCAATGCAATTCCCTCAAGGAGCAGTTTTCCATTAAAGAAAACTGATGTATCAGATGCTGACCAAGTTACAAGAGAATCTGCTTTTTCCCTACCAATTAGCTGATTTTATCACAGCTGCCTGGGGAGGTTCTGGGAGCCACTGGTCTCCTTGGCTCCTGCTTCCTTTGCTGTTCATCTGCCAAGCCAGGGAGAAATCGGGAGTTGGGAGCATTGGATCCCAAACTGCCTCTTTATTTCCTGCAGAGGAAAAGCTGAAGTGGACATTTGGTGTCACAAGACTTACGGCTTCAGTGCAGGTCAGCTGGGAGTTTACAACATAGGGCACACTCATCGGGGATTGCCACATCAGGGCTTTTTCCTTCCACATCCATGTCAGCAAGCTGTAAGGATGGTGGCCCGGAATTCATGGCTCTTCTGGGGCTTTGAGGTTCCCAGCAGCTCTTTGGCTTTCTGAAAAGAAACCACAAGGTTGTATTCCAGCTCCTGATCTCATGGTTCCCACTGCCTTGGAGACACACTTTTGTTTTCTTTAATGGGAAAGGTCAGCATTTGTGGTTTTGCTCCAAATTAATGTGGAAGTCAATGGAAAAAATAGCCAAGTCTCATGCAGAACAGAGATGCACTTTTCTGTGGATCTTTCAACCCAAAGCACTCTTGTTCATGGTTTGACTGAAATTATCCCAAGTACGTTCAGCAAATGCTGTTCCTGTCCTCACAAAACTCACCTCCTCCACTTCTGTCTTTCAAAGACTGATTCAATACTCAAATGATAATTATGTGGCTCATTCTTTATTGCACAGTATCTGCATGTGGAGCAGGCTGAAGTCACTTGGTGTATTTGGAGGTGCTGATAGTGCCAGGGAGCAGATTGAGGGGACCCAGCTCTGCATCTGAAATCTGACTCTGACTCTGTGATTAAATGAGCAGTCACAAGATCTGTAGGGAAAATGCACTTAAGATTGAGAAGGTTTCCAAACAGCTTATGACATACTGTTTATTGTAATTATTATAATTTTTAAGACTTAAATTGATCTGTTAAATAAAGGCAAGACATTTTATAAATTAATAACATTTTTATTTGCACTGCTGATCGGCACCAGAACAAGGCCAGGTACATCCATACTGATGGTATAGGCAAAGTATTAACAGATCCTGGCATTGCATACAAACCTTCTGCAGCCCAGGAATAAATTCCTTGTCCACTGATAGAAACAACACATTTGTTCTCAATGTTTTACTGTACGGTGCCAAATCTGCTCTGACTTTCTCAAGAGCTGAGTGTAAAGCAGAGCGAGTGTTCAGTGAAATGAGTAGTGGCTGGCATGAAGGGGTGGAGTGAAGCTGCCACAGACTCTTGCAGAGATTTCTTTTGATCAGAGGAACTGCTCCTGACTTTTGTTCGGCGTCTCATGGCAAAAAAAAAAATTCCTCTGGTGGAAAAAAAATATGTCTGTGTCACAGCAGAGTCAGGAGCTGGCAGTCGTAGTGCCTAGTCTATTTTTTTTAATGAGTAGTTGTGTTTGCAGGGTATTGCATGATCACACAAAGTGTGGCTTTGTGTTGTTTCCCAGTTTTGAAAATATCTATGAGTGGTGTGGATTAGAGCAAACAATAGGCAGAGCAGAGCTGACTTCACTCAAGAATGGTTTGGAGCCATACTCCTGTGTAGCAGGGGAAAGGGGACATGTCTGGGGGATTACTGAGGGAGTTGGGAACAGCTGCTTTAAAACTGAGGGCGTTGGAAAAAAAAAAGTCATCCTCTGTGTATAGTTCAGTTTT
Organism: Oreocharis arfaki; assembly: GCA_013398015.1. Classification (NCBI taxonomy): domain Eukaryota; kingdom Metazoa; phylum Chordata; class Aves; order Passeriformes; family Paramythiidae; genus Oreocharis; species Oreocharis arfaki. Next base: position 612,458 of record VZRR01010446.1, on the reverse strand, counting down.
GCTGTTATTCATGATGGGGACTGAGCTAGAGGGAGGGAGGGAGGCTGCTCAGGGGGAGCTCACCTTGTATTTTCTCCATCACTTTGTGAACAATATTCTGAAGTCAGGAGATTTACAGATGTATTTATTTTGGAATAAGAATAGTTTGTTCTGGTTTGAAATAAACCGTTCCAGAATTGGACTTGTCACCTTGTGCAGACAAGATTTGAGGGCTCCACTGATCTGTATGGAGAAACAGGCTGCAAGTGTAGGAGGGGAGAGCCTTACCTGGGAAGGCATTGCTTGCCCCAACAGAGTAAAACTACCAGGGGGAAAAAACCATTGCTGTTCTGGAATGAGCTTATGCACAGTTGCCCCAGGAGCTGGGCAGGGAGAAGCACATTAACTTCTTGTGTGCTGGGAACCAGGTAGCACCCTTGAACCCCATCGCCAAATTATTCATTATTCCGTAGGATCCCCCTCCTATGGATGTTTTTCCAGTCTCATCCATTGATTTAGCAGCATGATCCCACCATCAGCATCACTATTACTTTGTTTACTATTCTTGCTTTTCAGGCTATTAGAGAAAAGGTGTTTTTACAGGAGAGACACAGTCTGCAGTCTTACTCTGCCAGTAAGTAGGGATTTATGATGTAAGAAGTCTTTCTAGTCTGTCAGCTTAGTATTATTCTTTGGAATCATGGTTAGGAAAGGTGAAAAATAAAATCAGAGAGGACAAAGAAGTTAGCACAGCACAGTGTGCGTGAGGTACCCTGAGCAGAGAAAACACACTGGACGACACTCTCAGGGTGAAACAGAAGTGGGAAAAAGTAATTTTATCTCAGCACTTGCTTTGGCTGACTTCTCAGTCACCAGCATATTAATGGCTCTTCCCCTAGCAACTACAGAGCTTCCAGCATGCAACTATTCTTTGGTCATAAAGACAAAAAATGGAGTTTGCCAGAACAGAGCTACCCCATTCTGGGCTGCTGACAACAGTCCCAGACTGGCCATATGCTCTGCTGCACTCGCAAGTGGTAAAGCAACATTTTTGCTCCTGCTGGTGCTGGTGGTGTCCCTGCAGTTGTTATTGCTTCCATCCAGACCCTCTCCTGTTCCCTGGAGCTCCTGCCTTTTCTGTTTCAGGCTGTACGGACAGCAATGTCACAGCTCCTGAGCGCCGAGGAGAGCGAACAGATGTAGCTCTTGTCACATCCCTGCGAGCCGGTGGCACGGCCTGTCTCACTTTATTCCTTGAAATAGCTTGTGTGGGATGGCTGCAGGGCAGCTGGAGTGAAAAGGGACGTGGATGCTTCCCATGGGGCAGCTGGTGGGTGATTGGCCCGTGTCCAACAGGGAGGAACAGGACCTTCCACCTTTGGGGCTGGGGGGCTGAGAGGAGTCACTTTTAAGGTGGGTTGTGTGTAATTGATGAGATGGGGAATGGAGACTGAGGCGGGAAAGGACTGGTGGATCCGTGGCTCCTGTAAGGAATAGATAGGCAGTTCTCACTTCCTACCCAGCAGGAATTCAGGGCTCTGAAGGATGTGGTAGAGGTCAACTAGAATGTTCCTTCTCTCAGTGAGAACCATGGGATTTGGATTTTCTCTGCATATGGGTATTAGCTGAGACCCCTCCAGCACTGCCTCTGAAGGCTGTGCTTTCTTCACAGTATGGTTCATGATCAGCCTAAACCCCTGCTGCATTTTAAAGGGGTGATCCCATTTTCTTTTCCATCCCTCAGCTTCCGCAAGCCAAAATCTAATCATGGAACAGGCCATGTGGCTAAAGAAATGCTGTTCCTGCTCAGGGGGAGCAGAGAGGTTGTGATGGTGGCCTCACATCTGCTGGAACTGCACCCTTGACTGGCATTATCACCACTAACTCTGCATTAAGCATCCTGATGTTTTACAGTCCGCTTTAGAAATCTGCTGACCTGGGGGTTCCTGATGCAGTGGACAAGCACAGTCAGGTCAGCAGCAAAGCTGAAGGTGTATCAAAATACCAATTTCTACCTTTAGCCATTAGCAGTAGAGGGAGAAATTCATTGTTCTGATTCCTTTCCAAGGAAGACAAGAGTGGACAAAATACTAGGTTCTTTCCACCATTAAATCTATTGTCTTCCCAACCCTACTCTTATCACAATCTGCTGTGCTTTCAGAGGAAGAGATTCAGTGCTACGTGCTGTCTTTAGGGTAAGGATTTTTGTGTTTATCTGCACGCTCACTGCCAAGGCAGATAAGAGACTTTATTCTCTACATTATCACTATTTTTCTTCTTCCTAGGAGCCAGACTGACTTTAGAAAGAGGGGTAAATATTTGAGCTCGTTGTGCAGACCTAAAGTGAGGCTCTAGGTCTTTTTATACTTATTTATACCCACTAAAATAATCAGCTTTAAGAGGCTTTTTCAGCTTTTTGGGCTAAACCCTTCCCTTTTGCTGATCTTTGCTTGCTCTGTTCATTATTCCATGCTAGACTCTTCCCTCCCCTGATTGCATGTTATCACCTTCAATGGAACAGCTGTGTCATTGCTAAAGGGTGTTAATTTTCCCCTACCTAACACCTTACTGACAGCCAGAGTCACGGAGGCCCCCAGTCTTTTCTGACTTGAGTGACTTCTCAAAACAATCTTTTTCAGCTTCCTTTCATTTTGTCCCAATCCCACCACAATCTAACCTGGAGACATAGCCACAGCCTGGCACAGCCCCTCCTGGCTTGGAATGTTCTCTCTGTGTCAGTTCTGGTGATTATAACCAGGAGAATATTCCCTAACAATGTCAAGGGACAATAAGCCCCAGCTAATCAATAAGCACGATACCTACAGCACGTGGGAGCCCAGAATAGAAGCTGCTCCGGCAGGTGGGACAGCTGGCTTGAATTTTTATTTCGTGGTTGTGAAAGGCACCACGGCTTTCAGCGAGACAAGAGCAGCGCTGACAGTGACAGATCCCCTGTTACATTGTGCCACCAAACAGAACGAGACACTTCAGCAGATACAGTTCCATTTTTCTCATAGTTTTGTAATGGGTTGGAATTAGTCTAGAACTTTATTTTTTTCTGAATTCCCTTTGCCTGCCAGTGTTCTGGGCTGCCCTGCATTTTCCAAGGTCACTTTTGTGTGCTGAGGTGATCATCTTAAAAGAGATCTCCCTTAAAACAGCCAGCACAGCAGTGGGTACCCTAGTCAGGATTCCTGCCATCCCATGAATGCTGGGTCCAAGGGGAACTTTTCCAAACACAGCCTGCCATGCAGTGTAGCAACAATAGGAAATGCCCTTCTTTTAGTCTTTACACTCCTGACTATGAAATAAATATCTGAGTATGTGAAGATACTCAGATTTATCCTGCTTGTGTTCAAACACAGCTCTGAGGTGCTGAAGTTGGGAAGAAATTGCCATTTCCTCCAAAGTCAATGGAAAGAGATCAGAATCGCTGAGCTCACTGGTGTCACTTCATAGAGGTCTTCCCGTGAGTGACACAAGAGACCTCAAGCAGTGGTTCCTAATAGGAGACATGAAACAGGCAATCACCACCAGTTGTTCTGGTCTCCTCTTACAGCCACTGTAGCAGAGCTATGGCCACCAGAAGAAGGACCCTGCTGATATAACCTCAATTTCCCACCAAACCTGAGCATTTCTGACAGCAGAGGGCATTTACCAGTGGACTGCTGAGCACATCAAGATGGATACAGTTCTCTTGTTGTTTGGATTGGGAGGTAAATCCAGAAAAAGGAGACAAATGGGCACATAAAACAAATGTAGCATTTATTTTATACAGCAATATTTTCATTCTACATCTCCAGTACTTAAAAACGCAGCTGGGCACAGGGGTTTGAGTACAGAACTGAGAACTGGGAGTGAAGGGGCTTTTGCAGGACTTGAACTGATGGCTTAATTTTAATCCCAGTGTAACTGGAGTTATCTAATTGGCTATGATCATTAAATTTATTAGACTGGTCAAAACTGGGGCAATACTAATAGGAAGTCTGTGCCCAGAACAGCTGTACCTACCAGCCCGGGGGCAAGCTGATGATGTGTCTTAACTGAAGATACATCTGCTGGCTATGACTGTCAACTGACCCTCACAAATAGTGTATCCCCGTTCACATACACCTTCTGTGGGGCTACAGTTCCAAATAGCCTGATGCACCTCCAAAGCCATCAGCAGATTTCTTTCGGGCATGAACTGGGCCAGTGATATTCTCAGGTTGGCTTGGTCACATGTAGTCGCTGAAAGAACGAGGCCAACACAGAGTGTCAGTTATGGAAGAAACACAGAACCCCAGGGCAAACATGAACATCAGCTTATTTGGCCACCAGCTGATTCCTTATCCATATGTGATGTATCAGAAAGCAAAGTATTAATATGTGCTGAGAGGCTGCTGTCACATGGGGCGGCACCGCTCGTGAGATAATAACCTGGGCTTGATGCTCTGGAGCCCACAGCAAAGCAGAATGTGCCAGACACCCAACTGTTTTCCCTTTTTCTTTGGTTTTTCTTTTCACAACACACAAATAACCTGCTCAGCTCAACAGCCCTAGCTGCCTGCCACCCCGTGAGCCCCGGGGAGCTGAGCTGGCTGGCCAGCACGTCCGCAGCATCGGGGCTTCAGTCAAGCCATCGCTTGCTGGCCGGCTGCGCCTGCCCTGTGATGGTTTGATACGGCCAGAAATTACAAATGATTCTTTTTCCCATCTCGTGAGAAGGAAACCCATCAAAAACTGGCTGCATATTTGAAAGACAAATGCACTCAGCCTAGAAATAGGTTTGCTTCAGGATGTCGGCTTTGTTCACTCTGACCAAACTCTGTGCCCAGAGCTCCCAGCCAGGCAGCCAAGAGAACTCTGAATGTTATTTAAAGAATTGGTGTGGTCACGGTGGCCTGAGCCTCTCGGGGCTGAATTCATCTCCTTGGCACAGCAGCCCGTGCTGAGTGCTTGTGCTTGCAGGCCCATTCGTGTAGAGCAATGCCATCCAGTGGCTGCTCCGATCCATCACAAAGCCAATGGCTCCTTCCCGAGGCACATTCCATGAGCAGAAATGTTTCTGCCCTTGTTCCCAGCTCGGGCATTTCACATTAGAAGGCTGTGACAGTGACCAGCACGATTGCTTCCATCTTCTTTGGCTTTTTGCATGTAAAACCTATGTTTTAAGTAGCAGCCACTTGAAAATGTTTAATAGACGTTCAGGGGGAAATAATATTTTACATTTGTAGTCCCCAAGTACACAAATTTTTCATCAGGCCCAGGATTTGGTGTGAGGTGTGGTTTTGTGGAGTCATGTGGAAAACGATGCTGATTTTTGAGACAAAAATGTCATCTATGAATGAAACTTTCTCTGTTCAAAGGCCAAGAGGTAATGAGTCACTCAGAGGGACATTTTCCCTTGAGGAAAATGCCCAAGGAGAAGGATGAGCAAGGGCTGGGCTGGGCAGAACAGAACCTTTCTCTGTCTGTGTCACGCTTTAAAGAGCCCCCCTGTTGCCAGCTACCCAAGGGCTGGACATTTTGGCGGGTAGAGAGGCTTAAACCTGCTCGGCTGCATTCCCCCCTCTTGCCATCTCCCAAAGACCCCCATCACATAGCAGCACAGGCCAACATCCCTTCATGACTAGATAAAGATGTCAACACCTTTGCCTGTTGCACTGCCCAAGTCAGCTGTACTGGCATGGTTTGGATGATGGGTCACCCCAAGCACTATGACTTGTGGGACATGGAGCATCCCCGGAGCTTTCCAGTGCAGACTCTGGCTGTGCTGAAGGGTGTAAACCTGGTCCCACCATGAGGCAGCCCTTGCAGCTGGATGGATGTTCCTTGTGGGTCCGACCCTCTGTTTCTCTTGGATCCTCTCCTGTTGCCAGCGATCCTCCAGCCAGGGCTGTGCCTGTTGCTGCTGCTGCTGCTGTGTTTTGGTGCTGCTGCTGTGTTTTGGTGCTGCTGCTGCTCCTGCTCCGCGGTACAAATTCCAATCAGGCGCAACAAAGCCCACCGGGTGCTGCTGACAACAGGTGTCTCATTAAACATCTCTCAACCTTACAGGCATTCGCATTGACAAGAACCAAACTCACACTCAATCACAGCTTAATCACAGCCAAACTCTATTAACAAGTCATACTAATTACCAACTTCTAACAATTTCTCAGGTTCAGAGGCAAAATATCCTTTCTTTATAGATGAAAACAGACTTGTGATACTCCAGCTCTGGCCATAATTAGGTCCTTTTAAACAAAACAAAACTAAAAAATCCAGAAGGATCCTTTTGTGATAGCGGTCCTGGAAGTACAGTTGTACAATGAGATGTTTTGTTTGTTTTAATTTTGTATCTGCTGTGTTGCCCACAAGGGTCCAATTAGCTTGTTACAGATGCTTGTATCAGTTTTATCCACTTGTCTTTTTTTTTGGTTCTTCTTTTTTTTTTGTAAGAGGGGTAACGTGTAGCACAGATTGCTGGCCTGCAGGCATCCAGAGATCAACAACCAGCTTTCTGTGATACCAAGCCCCCTGTGAAACAGGCAGCCCTTACCCGCAGCATTCATAATGCAGAGGGTAAAACGAACAGAGGGGAGGGAGGAGCTTGTGCTGGATTTTGGATTATCATGGAATAATCTGGTGTGTTCAGAAATGGCCTGAAGGTGGCAATTCTGCCATGGCTAAGAATAACTCTGACAAACTTTGGTTGCTACACCTTGGAAATTGAAATGCAGGTTTTATTTTTAATCGCCGTGCAGAAAATCAGGACGCTCTGAAGAGGTGGCTTTGAATTGTACATCTCATTATTTACTCCTGTCCCCTGGCATGCTCAGCACATGTGCAATTCCGTGCTAACCTGGATGCTTTCCCCCATTGTGTGGCTGTATTGAGTGCCCAAGCACTTGAGAACTCCCTTGTATAATCGATACACTTACAAAAGGGAACATATAAATAACCAGGAAGAATCTGACTTGAACTGACAGTGGGGGGACCGCAGCGAGGGCTAATGCCTCGTCCTTAACTCCTTAACTCATGCTACTGCTGGAGAGGGAAAAACACACCCACCAGACTGAGCTAAGGACTAACATCAGATCTCCCAGCATTTTTCAAGCAGTGTGGTCCAAGGCAGAAAGCCTTCTCTGAATACCTGCGGTGCAAAATCCAGGAGCTGCTTGTTTACCTGTGGTTGGGTTTAGTTGCTATTTGTTTTTCCTCTCCTTAATTTTAAAAGGGAATTAACATCTCCCCTGGAAAAACCTAGTGAGGCAGCTCAGCAGAGACTTACCAACTCGAGGTTTAGCACCAGCAATTGCTGTTACCTCTGGCACAGGCAGCTTTGTCCCTTCAGCAAGGCGTGGCGGGATGAACACCGGATTCCTGAAACTCCTGGGAGAAGCCTGTGTTTCCTGGGCTAGGTTGGTGTGATGTGCAATCTCAGTTCATCTTGCTGCGAGGCTCTGTGGAGCTGCAGGCACCCGAAAGCAGCTGCAGGGAGGAGCAGGGTGGCACCCAGCTATGGAGGAGATGGGGCAAACCCACCCACCTTCCCTCCCCACAGGCTCCATCCTTGGCTTGCCCATGCTGTCAGAAATCAGCTGTGACTGTGGTGTGATGAAGTGTCACAATGGCTTAATGGCCATGCAGGATAGGGCAAACTGGTCCAAAAAATATTGTTACCTGGCAAAACCAGAAGGTTTAAGGTTTGGTGCTGGACGCTTTGTCTTGCAAGAGTATGATCTTCTCCTCCTGACACTGCCATCCTCGTCTATCCTGATGCTGACCAGGTGCACTGAAGTGATTCCCTGCCAGAGGATGGAGCACAGGAGACCATGGATCAGCATGTTGTAAAAAGCATACCACACAGCAAAGCCTTTTCTGCATCTCTCATGCCACTGAAGGTGAGTTTCTGAGGCTCTGGTACAAGAAGTAGAGGGGTTTTTTTGTGAAAATGCTTGTTTTCCATGTAACGTCCACTCCTGCTTGAGTAGCAGGGAGGATGAAAAGAAAGGTCTTTGTTGAGAGCCATATTAAGGCAGGTGAGAGATGAAATATCCATCTGCAGTGGAATAACCATGAGAGCATGCATGCAGTGCTTCTTTGGGGAAAATGGGAGATTTTGGATTTTGTCTAGCCATAGTCTTGTTTCTCTTAAGAGGCTGTTTCGGACGAGAGCAGAGCACTTTCCCTGGCTTTTGCCAGATGAAATTGGGAAGAAAGGGTTAGCAGGTGCTGGCACAGGCTCTAGGAGTTCATCCTAGATCCCAGTTCCTCCAGTACACAAGCCCAGGGCCAAAGCTCTCTGGCTCCTTTTGGGGAGAACAGCATGTGTGAACAGCAATGACACTTCCTAGTTCTTCCTAGTTTTTATCTGGCATAGGAATTCCTTTCTTCTTCATGGATTTTTCCTATTTCTGGAACTAAAAAAAAAAAACCTAAAAAGAAATAAATTAAAACAATTGAAGCTTTACTATTTTGCAGAGCCATCACTTCTGATCAGAAACTGAAATCCTGCTTTGTGCTCCTTCAGTGTGGAAATCTGTCAGGTAAATAGAAATCACCTCGTAAAAGCCCTTAAACAGCTCTGGTTTATATTTTAATTGAGGAACAGAACATTTTAAGCACTTTTATTGGGTGGCGCCTGCTGAATGACAGATGTCTGTGGCGGAGTAATGCTGAGCACACTTTCATAAAACAGAGAATTCCTTGCTTAAAACATTTACAATTAAAGGCTTGATTGAATAACAATGAGTTCTGTGCATGGAGCTCATTTCTGCACTTGTTTGTGCACCTGAAGCAGGCTGTGATCATTCTGTAGGTTGGATATGAGGTGCCAGTTGCTTTGTTCAGTGACCAAACAGTGCTCACGGGCACAGCTGGAAATGTGCCTTTGATTTTCCACCAGGATAGAGATAAGGTGCTCTGTGCTGCTGTGCTGCCAGACTTGCTAACACCCTTGTTTCAGCTGCTTTGGCTTTTTTTTTTTTTTTTTAAGCTACAGGTTAGTAACTCTCCCAATTTGCCAAGAGCCAGAGATTTTAAAATGAACACTAATCCTTTGCAGCTGAGAAAGTCTTAACTAGCTTCTGCTTTACTTTTCCATCTAGCTCCTGTGACCCCTATTACTGTAATACCCGAAAACATCACCTCTGGTCGTGCACTGAGCCTCACAGTATCTGAAGAAAGTTAGACTTGCATTAATATTATTTTCCTCTGTTATAAATGGAGAACTGAGGCACGGCCAGGTCAAGTGACTCACCCAAAGGTGCTCTTTGAAAAGGGGTCCTAATTCTGTACACACGTGCCCAGTCTTTGGCTGGTATTTAAAATTTAGTCTTTTGATTGTAGAAATGGCTGCAAGGAAGCCCCAAACACCCAACAGCAAACCAGATGACAGGGCACAAACCACAACCTTTTGCTCAAGCCAGCTGAGAGACTGAAGCGAGAAAGGATTTTGAGTTTCATCCCTGCTGAACTGAGAAAGATCGTGTGTGAACTGACATCACTGCAGATCTGGGACGGCAGGGAAAATCCTAACGGCGAGAACCTGAACTTCGGAAAAACAGCCTCACTTTTCTCGAAAGAAAAGATGAATCCACAGAGTGGATCTTGCCACAGCAGAGGGAACATGTGTCATGGGAACAGCAGAGGCAAAATGTGTCATGGGAAAATCTTGACAGATTCAGCCCAGGACGAGAATATGCAAATTGAGACCAAATTAAATGCAATTGAGCAAGATAACACATATCCCAGCAATGAAGAAAACTCACAGAACACTCGCAAAAAAGATGGAGTTTCAATCCAAGGGGGGTCTGAGGATGTCTAAGCAGTCCCCAGTGACTAAATTTTAGCAGGAATATGAAAGTTTCCCCAAAAAGGAGTAAGGAAAGTGTCGCAGGAATCAAACAAGGAGTAACTGAAGTGCAAGGGCCCATTACAGAACTCAGTGGAAGAGGTGTAACCTTCCCTCCAACATAGCAACAAAGCACAGGTACTAAATAATATTACAGTTTTTCTTCTATTAAAAAGCCATCATCTAGCTCACTTCTGGGATACTGTATATTTTTTCTTTTCCTGGCCAGCTCTGCTGAAAGAGGGATTTTCAAGAGTTGCTGGTTTCCATCTCCAAAGTAGCTCAGTTTCAGTTCCAGGGGAAACAAAACTCTCAACCAGCCTCATTTATAAAATCTTTGAAGATGTGGGAATGTCCTCTGGATGTAAGGAAAGGGAGCATGATTCAGAGCCTAGTACAGATATATAAAGGGGTTCAATATTTAATTAAACATAATCTTCCTTGTGGCATGAGTGACTGAGCTCTTTCAGGAATAAAAATCCTTGGGTTTTAGTGCACTGTTCTCCAATATGTGACAACACAAAACCTTTTGCAGGGCCATGCTGGCCCAGCACCTGCCTTCCCCATGGCAGCACTTGCTACCCTGCTGCTGCCAAGAGAACATTTTGGGAGCTAATAACTTTCTACTTTTACATGAAAAATCCATCTCTCTGGGATGTCAGATCGCTCTGACATGTCTCCCTGGTGCCTGAAAACTATGGATGCAATGCCCACACCACTGGGGTGAGGAACCTGTGGTACTGCTCAACACCACAGCCTGTCCTGTTCTGCCCTTAGAAACAAACACATTTTTCAGCTACTTAAAAAAACAGTATAGAAGAGAGAGAAAAAAAATTATGTTTTTGGGTAGTTATTCTCTACAGAGAACAGGTGCCCTGATCCTGCACCCACGGCTGAGCTCAGCATGAGCAAAGGAGTTATGCTGGAAGCGTGTGCTGACAGAGGCTCTGAGGATCTGGCTTGCAGACCTGCCTTTGCAAAGGGTCAAGACAATCTCACTTAGGGCACAGCTCTCTTAGTTTTGTTCTCGTTTTCTTTTTTTTTTTCTAATATAAAAGGAAAAGGATAGCATTAGCTCTTTTCTGGAAGTGATATTCTGCTCTGTGCGAGAAATGAGAGCAAGTCAGTTTAAAGGGAAAGGATGTGATGCATCAGGCACAAGCCTAAGTACTACCAAGGTCTGCAGCTGCCTGGCCCAATTTTGTTTTTACATATGTAAAACGACTTCTAAAAGCACAGAGTTTTATTTCACCAACTTCTGCTTTGCATTGTTAACCATTCATAGCTGCCACCTACTCAACAATAATAATGAAAAGAAATGATCTTTTTAGTAGAGAAAAGGTAATTACTAAGCAGGATGTATACTGCTCTGAAAAGCTGCTGGGGTTTTCTAATGATAAATCCAGTCCCCACATGCCCCTGATTCCGTGGGATGTGCTCTTTCAGCCTTGACGGTGGGCTAGGAGGTATCCTGTGCATCCTGACACAATGGCCTTGGCTGGAGCATTAGCATTCCTGGAAAGTGCCCTGCTGAGCATGATGAGGGTTTTTAAGAAGAGGCAGCCAGGGCTGGAGACAAAGCACAGCAGTGTCGAAGTGAATCTTCCCAGGGATGCTGGGATGTGAAGCACTCCTGGGTTTCTTCGACAACGAGAACACGAGTCCTTGTGCTGTATTCCCCAGGCTTTCTCCGAGACGTCTACCAGCTACACCCTTCCTCCCCGCCTGCAATTAGCACTTACAGTGCTGCAAAGGGAGATGAGATTCGCTCTCGCTGTCCTCCTTCAGAACTCGCTCACACCTTCCCCACTGGGTGGGAACATGTGCTGTGGGTTAGGAAATATTCTCATAGTGAAATTACATTTGCAGCAATCCTACCCCCCGCCTACTGTGTGCTTCTGACTATCAGACTCTGCTGCTTGCCGTGGTGAACGAGCACGTGAACACGAGAGCTCAGACACAGCACTGGGTTCAGCAAAGCCTCAAATCTCTGTGACTCTCTTCATTCCCCCTGGAATTGTGTATGCACAAATTGGGCCCAGTTTGTTTCATCCAGGGTAACTGGAGCTGGGTAAGTGCCTGCAATTTTGGAAGAGTGGGGTGAGGAGAGAAGTGGGAGTGTATGACCGTTGACCTTAATTAGAGGAGATAAAAATGTCGAAACATGATTCCTAAGAAAACTAAGGAAGGCCTCTATTGTCGAGTGTTTCCACATGGATGCCACTGAGAAGAGGTCAAGTGCTTTCTATATACTTTAAGTAAACAGCAGATTGTGAGCTCACAGTCTGGACTGGATTTGAGCAGCCTCTGTGTTCTGCAAGTTCGTAATTGAGTCCTATGTACTTAAGATTTGATATCCACTGACATTATTACTTGACAGTGCCAGGAAATACAGCAGTGATTAAGAGTTATAAAGTTTGCAAGTAAAACTGCCCCATGTCACAGATGGCTCACCCCATGCTAGAATTATCTCAGGCTCCTGCTCTGAAGGAGCAGCAAGAAGGGACTTCTGTAAAAGCGAGTCTGTGCTGTTGGCTTTCTGTGATAAAGACATGCCTCCGCACATCATCATTGTCACATAAAAAATGCACAAAGCCTGCAAAATTAAGTCTGCTAAATGAGCAATGGGTTATATGTCAGGAACAGAGTGCTCCGAATCAGGCAGTTTATTTACATGCTACTGGGAAGCACATCAAGCCAAGTTAAAATGTTATGTATAAAATTCTTCTGTTCATCTTTGCAGCTATCCAGACTGAAGGTTAAGAAGACTGAATGCGGTGGGTTTGTCACAAAGCAAGCTCTATTTCCTTACCTGGAGGTGGGATGACACCAAAATCAGAAATGACAGCTGTATTTCATATCTGCAGGTTCAGCTCTATCGACATTGCCAGCAGTTATGGGATTAGCAGATAGCAGCAGCTTTCATCTCAGGTGCTCAGCTTCTCTTCCATACCCTGGAGACTCCTTGCCCTTAGTAAAGGTCTTGTTTACAGACAGGGAAACTGAGTCAAAGAGCATTGATCCAAGTGCCCAGAAATCAGTGGCAGACCATCCAGAGCCCCAGCAGATCTAATAACTTCTCCAGCTATTACAAGCAGGAAAAAAGGGCAGGAGTGCTCTTCGGGGCATAATTGAAAACAGATGAATCACTGGAAATCTGCCTGTCCATTCAGTGGGCTTCACATGATGATTTCTAATAGTTGGGACCCAAATTATTTAGGCTGCATTGCTGGGAGGAGGAAATGAGGCATGTAACTTGGGAAGCTCAGTCCTGAAGAGTCCTTTTGGAAGTGAAGCTGTAAAGCTTTATATACACCTGAAGCAAAAAGTCTTTTTTTTCCCCTGTCTGCATTTGCCTGTGAAAAGGAAGAAGAGAGGACAGCCTATTTGTGGATGTTTTCTTGCTGCAACTCTGAATTGGAAATATCTGTCCTTGATTAAAGTGGGAAATGCAATTGCACAAGTCATTAATTATTACTGATAAACTGAAGTAGTGATGGAGCCAAATAAAAATCTCCTGCCACTACAATGGGATTCTGGAAAAAAAGACAGACCTAGGTGCCTGCAGCCTATTTGCATTTCCTTTTTTTTGGTGAAATAGGTGCCTGAATTGCTGGGTCTCCAAGCCCTGCATGTCCTCGGAGCACACGATGTCTATAGGTACAGATCCAGAGACCTGAACTTTATCGACACAGACGGCAAAAAGCAGCAGCTCACTGTGCCTGCGACATGTGACCAGTCCCAATTATGGCTCCTTCCACATGACATCAGTATGCAATGGAGGATCTCACTTTTTTTTCGCCAGAGGCAAATGAATACATTATCCAGCAGCGAGGCGTGGGGCAGGCGGATGCGTAACTCTGGGGTGATTTGGATTCCACGCTTGCGTGGGGGTGTGAGCCAACCTCAGAAGTCATTTTCACTGATGCTGACACATAAGGCTTCCCTCAGAGACCTGTCTATCAAACTGCAACATGCTATGCAGAAAAATTAGATTACTCATGCTACAATAAAGAAGGAGAAGATGACAATGATGAAAAAAAAATAAGAAAGGACTTCAAAATATAGCAGCTATTTATTAAAGGAATAAAAATCCTGACAACGGGAAAGTATCCTAGAGTATCCTAAAGTAAATTTTTAAATATCCTAAATTTTTTTTTAAGTGTCTTAAAATAAATTTTTAAAAAAATTTATTTCACCTCTTGCAACCCTTTTCAAGGAGAGCTAGTTGGAAAGACCCTATCAATTCAGATGGTGCATCTGGAAAAACCACCACTTTATCATGATTGTCACATTACTGTACTTGTGAAATATCATCTTAAATAGTCATTATGATTTTGCTACTGGTTTTGCTGCAGTCAGCAGTAGGATTTCCTTTGGCTTTGGTAAAAGCAGGATCAGGCCCCCCTGCTCTCTCTCTCTCTCTCTCTCTGAATTGCAAATGGGTTGTTCACGTGTCAGCTCAGTAACCAGGCAAAGTTCACTGTGCTCAGTTCAAAGCAGCAAGATGAAGCTCAAGGCATTTCCCTCACAGTATTTGCTGAGTTCCTCAGGTCTACAAACGTGTTAAAGTGGTTTAATACAAAATCCGTAAAACAAACATTATGCAGCTACGTTTGAACCCTTGTCCAATAAAATCCATTTTTTTCAGAAAAAAATACGAAGTAGTAAAACATACTTAGTAAAGAAAAGAAAAGGCTATGTGAAGCTTAGTAAAATCCTATAAATCAGGATGCTGGGCAGCTTCAGGAAGGGTGATTTAAAACAAATCTGCAGAAGAACACACAGAGGCAGACACACAATCCATAGCTGGAAATGGATCTGGACCAGTGCCGAGGTCAGAACATCCCAGACAGCACTGCAGGACTGGTTTAACAATATCAGATAATGGAAAGGTTTGGCCAAATGTGGGTTTTTCTTCTCTAGTAATAACAAACCTGTGCTGGGGCTTCTGCAGTATTTGCTCCTTGAATTATTCCTCAAGAATGCTGTTTGGGAAAGCTAATTGAGAGTTTTAACTCCACTTGCCCTGAATCACGTTATGGCTGCACTTCCTGCAGCTGTAAATTCTGTTTTACCTTTTGTTACCTTTTTTTAAGGAGCCAGTTGTTGTATGTTGGCTTGACTTGTGGAGTAGCTCCAGCCATGGGGTTTACTTTCTTGTCTTCAGTGTCTCTTCCAAATATTTCTTCCCAGAGATGAGTTTTGGTTCCCATCCAAGCCCAAAGAGGAGAACCATAGGCTCTCCTGTGGCCCTGCCTCTTGCCTCCTCACTGGAGCTTGTGGACTGTGGACCAGAGCAAAGAAGAGATGCGGGGTTGCCTTTTCCTGCTCCTTTTCCAACAGTGTGAACTGATCAGCAGATCAACCCCACTCCACCCTTCACCCCGCTGAGGAGTTTTTTGGGGCTTTGGCTTCTGGATATAGACAGGCGATTTCAACATGACCACACAGAGCGGAAGCATGTGGAATTATAGGCCTCTTTAAAATTGTCAGGAGCAAATATGATCAGATCTGGTTCTTGATCTCATTACTGTCTAAAAGATTTGGCTGGCATTTTTAAATGCCGTGATTTATGTTCTTCACCTTAACACAGCCCTCGGTGGTGTAAACCGAGTAACTCTGTTATTCTCCAGGGCAACTCTACAGAATCCGATTGGAGAATTCTCACAACGCTGTGTCTATAAGAAAACATTAACATGGATTAAGACAAGTTGATAGATTTTAAACCAGGCTATTCAATGAGAACCAGCGAGAATAAATCAAATAACTTTGCCTAACTACAGCAAGTATTTGCAAAGCCCTGTAAGGTTTCCATTTCTAAAAGCCACCTGCCATCTCAAATGCCCCTAATCAGTCACAGATGCTGGATACCAACCTGCTAACCCTACGGCTTTGAGAGAAAATATTGCACTTTGTAAACTCATTCTTGGGTATTTCCTTAATTTTTCTTAAACTAAACTTTCATCCCTTATTTTCCACTTAAATGTAATGAGTTTAATCAACTCTGACATTTTGCCCTGCTTACCCTTACAGTTCTGTTTAGCTGCTTTCCTGCCTACTTCTTGAAAAGCCTGAAGACCTCAGGTCTGAGGTTTTTTTGATTTTTTTTCTTAATCATTATAGAATTTTTTTTTCACTCTGCATCTCATGATCACCCTCCTGGTGTTGAGCAATGCTATTAAATGCAGAGTTATGACTGCTTCTCTAATCCACTGCCAATGAAAAAAAAGGATGGTTTTCTGTTCTTGTGGTTATCCCCATGATGAAGATGTACCAAACACTGAGCTTTCCTGAAGTACTGTGGAAACATTTTTTAACCTGAAAAATAATTATAAAAAACCCCCAAAACACATGACCAAAGAAGTCTTCTCCTGAAAAAATAAGAAAAATTTTAGAGAAAGAGTTTCATAGATCAGGGAATGTACCAAAACAGGCCCTGGTGCCAAATACCATTAGAGGCCGTTGAGCTGTACTGGGGGATGGATGGCTTGGCTCTGGAAGGAGCCATTATTCCACTTCAGCTCGTGAGGACAGGCTGGGAGTGGGAGTTGTAATGGAGGTAGGAAGCAGACTGGATTTTATTAGTCTTCCATCATATTTAAGAGACCCCTAAGCAGATCAGGTTTCAGCCTCTCCCTCCACTCCTTTGTCAGCCGTTGGTTCTGTTTTTGCTGGAGGATAAGTTTCATTATATTAATAAGCAGCACAAGTGGTTCCAATTGTGGAAGAACCACTCTGAGCTGTCAGAAATGATCAGAGGAGAAGTTTCAGCCTTTCCATGATCACAGCCTCTTCTTCTGGTGCCTCAACTCAGCACTTCCCCAGTGCACTTCACATTTTTTTGCAGCCACGACAACAATAAAAGGTACCTCTACATTTCGGCTAAGGGAGGTTATTTTAAGGAATTTTATTCCCTGATCATGGTAGTACATCAGTGCTCGGCAACCAGATGCTAATGGGAATAATTGGGCTAGCATCCAATCTGCTGGCTGGGAGACTAGATCTAGACATGCACTTAAATGAAACTATACATCTTCAGTTTCTTACTGCAGCTGAATTCCAAACACAAACATCTTTAATTATGTCACTAAGCCAGGAAGTTTGCATTTCTTATTACTCATGAAGAGATAGTGAGAAAAACTCACAGCAAAATGCTCCAAAAGCTGGGACAGTTGGATCCCTATCTGAGAGTGATCTATTAATGCTCACTGGCAGTAATACTCAGAATTTGTCTCCCTCACATCATCCACTTGAAGGAAAGGGTTTTAGGTAGACAAAGTAATTAAGAATCCTTACAAGGGTGTAAATATTGCTCGATTAATTGTGCAGATAGAAAAATGAGGCACAGAAAGTTCTAAATACGTCTGAGTTCAACAAGCAAGCCGGTCAAGAGGAGAAGGGTCTGATGCACAATGCTCTGCTCCAGCCACTAGCAGAAAGCAGGAAGACAGGGAACCAGAGAACAGAGCACACCAGTCCTGATTCTGTGCCCACTGAAGCTGTTGGGATTTGTGCAGAATCACGTCTCCACCAGCACCCACGCCCCAGGATGCAGGACTGGGGTTTGGGTTCACGGATTTACCACCCAAGGCCTGAGAACCTTGCACTTCCTCCTGACAAGTTCCCACATTGCCCTGAGAGGAACTGAGCGAAGTTTAGTTTTCAAATTAGACTCACCCAGGACTAGTCACTGAAATATCCTCTGTATTATGGAACTGAAAAAAAGAGGGGAGAAATGTAAAAGGAAATCTTTGTAGCCAGGACTACCTGACTCTCCCACAGTAGGAGACGCAGGAATACTGTTTCATGTCATGGAGATGTAGTTAAAATGCAGACGGCATATCCTTGTTCTCAGAATCTGAGAGGTGTGGTTTGTGCATGTGGACAAGCCATCGTGCCTCCCTTTGATCTATCACTTGATGTAGAGGAAGGCTTTTATGTGTTAGTCCCATATAATGGATAATTTAGTCTGAAACCATTATGAAAAGTATTACATTTTGGGTACATATGCTTCAATTATTCTTGAAAGTACACAGGAATATTTTATGACATGCACACAGATTTCAAGCAGAAAAAAAAAAAGAGGAAATAAACTCAGAATTTTTGTTTACCATCCAAACAAATTTGTTCTTCTGAGGCAAGTCTGCATGCATTTTAAAAAATTCTGCCATTTTATGATTTTTTTTAAGGTAGGTTGCAAACAATATGTTTGAATGTAATAACGGAAAGTGACAGAACCGTCATTCATAAAAATTACCAGTGGTCAAAGAATAAGAGAATGTTTTGGGTTGGAAGGAACCTTAAAGATCAGGTATTTCCAACCCCCTTCCATGGGCAGGAACACCTTCCAGGTTGCTATCCCAGGGTGCTCCAAGTCCCATCCAACCTGCCATGAACATTTCCAGGGATGGAGCAGCCACGGCTTCTCTGGGCAACCTGTGCCAGAGCCTCACCACCCTCACAGGGAAGAATTTCTTCCTAATACCCAATCTAATCCTGTCCCTGGCTGAAGTCTCTAATCCTATCCCCCTTTTACAAACACAGTGAGCCAGAGGAAGGTCTGACAGAGTTACCCCTAAATCCATGGACTTCTGATACAACTGTGACAGTGGGCAAGGCTGGAGTATCCCCTTTTTCCATAGGAATAGTCTGCACTAGCAGGACATTTTAAAAAGGATTTTTGACAGAGGATGGTCTCCTTGTTTGTTTTCTTCTCCAGACGTGCTTGCAATGACAGAGCCTGGAGATGGCAGCAGCTGGACACCAGTCAGAGGTGAATGCTGACAGCAGTGTCACTGATGGCCTCCTGCAGGGGCCTTTGTGCCCGTTTCCCTATTTCTGCATGAAGCATCCTCATAGAAGGTATTTGTTTTTCAATCAGGAAAATTATCTTAGCTTGTAATTGGATTCCTTCTATTTTCTTCTAGTGAATAAAATGACGGCTGTGGCCCTCACAGATCAGCAGTGCCCAGGCTGAGCTAACCCAGCCTGTCCCCAGCCCCTCTGCCGAACTTACCTCGGATGAAAGGCGTGGAATGACAGGCACAAAGTGGAATGACAGGCACGGAGTGCCAGAGCTGGCACAGAGGCTTCTTCTGCAGGCATCTTGCTGGTTGTTTTAAGGTCTTCTGCCTCTAAGTGGCACCACGCTGGGTGATTGAACACTTGCTAGAATCTGTTCTACCTTTTATTGTAATGATTTCTTACAGAGCTCCGACTTTCCAAACTCTGAACTTTCAGGAGTACTGCCTGGATGTCAGAGGCCTTTTGTCAGAAAGACCAGAGCCTTCTGGAGTGATGGGCCCAGTACTACAAAATCCCTTTGGAAAGCCAGGGCTCTTAACCCTTCATTGGGCAAGAGTGAACTTGAGCTTTTAGAGAAGGCTGTCACATCCCTGGGATTTGTAATGACAGGGATTCAAAACAGAGCTGGGCAGAGCTTCCACTGGCAGAGGGTTTCACTGAATTGTACCCATCCATGACCTGGCTTATGGTTTTGTATTTGCTTAAAATAATTGGCCCAGACTGTCCCATACGCAACTTTCCTCAGAAAGCAGGAAACAATTTGAGAGGGGGAGAGAGGGTGTCCCAGAATGGAGGGGTCCAACCTACACACACACACTTAGTCTGGGAGTCCTGAAACTGTTGAAGCAAACTGCGCTCCTCATACCAGCCATCCAGCACAAGAGACATTGCGCTTTTTAAACCAGAAGAAAGAAATCTCCTTTCAGTGTCCTAATGGGCTCATAATGCTAAAATATTCAAATATTCAGCCATTGACCATGAAATCTGCCTTTGCATACTACGTTATGATCCACGCATTTTGCAGAGTTTGGGGCTCTTTGCCCTCCTTTAAAATGCAGTGATGTCGTCCTGTCCCTACATCATAAAGCAAAACCCACAGCCTAAACTCTACAGCTCGCAGCAACAACAACGAAGCTACACAGCCCCGGAAAATCATCGACACTTTAAGAGGAGTACAAAAAAGTACACCAAGAGGAAAGTTCTCCTGTATTTGAGGGAAGGTTGTCAGGATAGTAATATAGTACAGTGAGTAGTGAAGACTGGGAGATTTATGTGCCAATTCTGCATATGATTTATTTAGATGAATTGCTCTGTATCAATATGTAAAAATCCAATAAATATAACTCCCTATACAAAGGGTTGCTCCAATCCCAATGTTGCAGTGGAGAGTTTTGGCAGAAAGTCAGGATGTGCATTAAAAACACACTTTTTGAGAAGTCTAATAAATAAAAGCTCTGAAATATAGTTTCCCACTGAGAAAGGCATTTTAAATCATTTTGATAAAGAACTTAAATTAGGCCTTAAAAGGAGGGGGAAGCTAGGTCCCTGTAACTAATTATTTATAGCTATTTTGAATATAAGAGTCCAAGAAAGCTGGTCTCCATCGCCCATTTTCTATCACAATAAGTGGGAAAGAAAAAGCCATTCTCCTCCCCTCCCCAACCAAATTAAAAGTTGGGGAAATTGAAAGTGTTAGAAAGGGGAGGAGTAAAACAGAATTAAAATAGAGAACAGGCACCTGAACAAAGAAGTTTCACATTTTCTGCCAAAATAAAAGATATGGGAAAGGGATGGGTCTTCAGTTCTCCTCTGCCTTACTCAGGGGAAGTGGGCTGTTAATTCACTCTGACATCCCAAAGAGGGAATATACTATACTTGCTAAACACCAGCAGGAATGTTTTTAGAAGGGAATAAACATCTGTATAGCCCCAGTCTTTCTGAAAGTCAAAGCCATTTAGAGGCTGCACAGCAGTCAGAATTGCTGCGGACTTCAGCTTCTAAGTCACTTCGGTGCTTCTGAGTCTGTTACCCAAAAGCATAGCTGGCATTCTGCCTGGGAGGATTTACTTGGAGGACCTGCTACCACTCCCAGCAAAAGCTGTGGGGCTGGAGAAGTGTTGGTGTGGGAGTGTCTGTGGCTGGATCCAGTGCTGGATCTCATTCCGAGCACAGCAACTCCAGTTTGTAAGGCAGGAGGCATGGGAAGGCTGAGGGATGAGAGACTAATGCTCAAAAGCACAGTGCCTGTGCTGGAGTTTCCTGCTGTTGTGGTTGTACCTGTCAGGCTTCCCACCGAGGTTACTGAGTTATTAATCTCTGACAGAAAGCAGAATTGCCCTCCCATTTTCAGCAGATAGATTCTCCCTGAACTCCCCTCTCTTGCCGAGCATGGGCGTCTCCTAAGACTCTGCAAAAGAAGTTGTTCATTCTCATCTGCTCCATCAGGAGTGTTTCCCTCTGAGCCTGAGTTCATTCCTCTCTTTAAATCTGACATTCACACCTGTTTCCTTGAAGGGCCCAGCGAGGTTTTCTACAGAACTTGCAGACCCAGGAGGTCACTAACAGGTGGCATTTTGATAAAGAAGGGAAATATGTACCTTGGAAAAAGGGAGAGGCACTTTGGATCCAGAGCTTACAGAGCCTACATCTAGCCTGGCTGTGTGGCCAGAACTTCATGGGAGACACAAACACACCTTTCACTGATGAGGACCAAGTCACATTCCAAAGTTTTTTAGTGTCTTCAAGATCCACTTCCATGCCAGATGAGACTTCCAGAGACCTCTCTGCCAGCTTACAGTCCTCAAGAACCACCACCAGAACATCCAGACATGTCCTCTGAGGTCAGAAATAGCAGCAGAGCTCAACCACAAAGCATCAGTGCCCAGTTTTTATATCCAAAGCCAACACAGAAATATGTGGCCAGGTTTTCAAAAGAACTCAACAGCTTGAGGGCTTTGTTGAACGTCTGTCTGTAAACATAATAGTGGGGACTGCAGGATGCAGCTCTGGAAATCTGGCCCAGGCTGGGAGTACTCAAAAACTGGCCCTGAGCCCCTCTGAAAATGTTGTCCTCTATGACCCTAGGAGAAAAAGAGAGAGGCCAGTAGCACAAAAAGCAAAGGTGTTAGCTGCAACTACAGACAGCAGGAGTTTTCTCCCAGTTCAAACTGGATTTCAGACTTCTCCCAATCCACCAAAAATAAAAGTTCCTGGACACTGAAAGCGCAAAAAAATAAGACAAAAAAAGAAGTGGAAATTTGAATTTAAATTGAAACTAAAGCATTAAAAAAATTACAAAACATTTGTTGCTGTCACGAAAACTTAAACTCAGACTTCTGACATTTTAAACTTAATAACCAAAACCATCAGCCATAATGATTTCTCCATCTGATTCAGCATTAATATTCAGACAAATGCCAGGGGCTGTCACTTCCCATATTAAGGCAATCCACATTCGTTTGCATCCAGAGCACCTATGGATGTTGTTTTCTAATGAAAAAACTGTAATTTTTAAGCTGAAATGAAGGAAAGGAAAGAGGTGGAATAAGGCAGCTGAGTGTCTTTTGAAAAACATCAAAATGCATTTTCTTTTGAATGCCTGAAAAGGATCTGATTATTGAGGGATCCTTTCCTCTTCACTTCATTATTGTTACATCGTCAGTGCTGGGTTATCTAATTACTCATCTAGAACTGGAAACTTCATTTCCATGCATTAAGGTGTAAGAGGACTGGCTTGTCTGGCTCAGCAGTCAGTACTTAAAGAACAGCTGTAAAGAGCAGAGTCAGGATGACTGAAGCACAAGAGGAAATCCTCAGTAGAATTCAAGTGCTTTATGTCTGTCATAAACACACTTCCAGATCAAATTGAAGGAATTTCTTTTAACTCTATTCACAATCTCCAAATATTCCACTCAACGAGCTGCCTGAGATCTTAGTCATTCTCAGAAATGAATCATATTCCCCCTGTCATCTGGCTGTTCTCTGCTGACTGCTAATTCATGGTATATTGATTTTAAGACTCTGTTAACACATTATATTTTCATGCTAAGCCAGGAAAGCTTTTCTTGCTGAAAAATCATGCCCCATCCTCATTCCTCACAATACTCAGTTTTGTTCCTTCTCAGTTATTTAGAATGATTGATCAACGCCATTTAATCAGCTTTAAATGATTCAGGGAATTGTTCCACACTATTGTTCCACCTACATTGTTTTCTACCTGCATTTAACACCACAACATGAATTCTGCTTATTGGATTTGTGTGTTTGCCTAGTGATGCAAGATTTGAAAAGACCAACTAATTCTTGGGCTAAGACACTGGAGTCCAGAAGAATAGTGTTATAGAGATTTTGGAAATCAACTGCTCATAGATGTAACTCATTATCTAGATGGATAAATTTAAAACAAAGATCCTTATAATGACAGGAATATTTTTCATCACTGATTTAAAACAAGTCAAGACTTTTAAAAACACCTGTGAATATCTATGCTATTACAGATGGTGATTAAAATTTATAATTAATTAGATAATAAATATTTTGTTTGCTTCATTTCAAATGTCATTAATGGTGAGTGAGGTGTCTCACTGGATTAGCTGTTGGCAAAAATCTAAGTACAAAACACAAAGGCTTCATGTTTCAGATGCTTATAAAACTTAATTCTCCCACATAACACCACTAATTTGACTTAAAGATTATACATAAATATTTTTGGCGTGTAATGAGACCACAACTTTGCTTTTATTTGAATGTTTCTAACAGTCATGAGATCTTTGTAACTTCCAAATAAAGCAGTTACATTTAAACAGAAGTTATTGAAACATTTAATAAATTTGCAAATCTTTGAGAACTTTTCTATTCATGCCAAAAATTTTCAAAAAACAAGAACAAAGGATATTTAATTTCTAAAAAATGGATATATAAATGTATTTTTCCATTTTATTCAAACTTTAATGAATTATTCTGCAACAGTATTTCAGTGGGTTTCCTTGACTTGCAGACACTTGGTATATCAGGTACTGGCTACAAATATGGTGCAGGTGACTTATTAACTTTGTTTCTGAGTATTTCTCAGAGGAAATACATTTATAAAACTTAAGTAAGGCGAACATTTTAAATATGAAGTTTCTCAGTAGCAAAAAGTTAGGAGTAGAAGCTGCAACTCTATTGATCAGCAGATTGCTGTACCAAGCACAAAACTCTTTAATACTAAAAGAACCACAAGAAAAGATAACGTCATTAGCACACAAATAGAAGAGTAATTTAATATATTATATAATTAAACAGTATATAGACATACCCATATTTTTAGAAGTTGTATGTTGAATATATAAACTTTCCCCACTCTGATGGGGAAGAAACAACACACAAATGTAAAAGTGTGGCTTGTTCTGTGTGGTATGAGACACGGGAAACGCAAGTTTGAGTCAGGGAGTGACGAAATATGTCTGGGATCTAAATGAAGCTGTGCCAGAGCCCCCTCAGAATTATAGGTTTGGGGGGATTCTTTTTCATATCACAGGAAACTACAGACTGGATGCAGAATCTGTTTGCAGAGATACATGAAGTATATAAAAGAAAAGAATTGCACTCGTAATTTACCACTAATATGTACAATCAAGCAACATACAGCATGAAATTTGAGGAAGCTGAGAAAATAAACCTCCTTATATAGTGCATTATGTAAGTAATACATAATACATAAAAACTCCAATTTAGGTTTTACCCAGTAATGTAAATGGTAACATAAACCTACTATTGAGAGTAGTTTACTCTACAATTTTGGCTGAGAAATGCACTGATGGGTAACTCACTCTTACCACCGAGCTGCAGTTTATTAAACATTTCGTATCTGAGACGTGAATAGAGCGGAGGATTAAATTAGAGGATCACTTACTGCTAAGACTAACACTTCAGTCAATGCGAGATTTTGTCCATTCAACACACCTTACAAAGAACAGACCCAATTCTGCTTTCAATTACTGGGGTGCAGCTTTGACTGAAGTCAACAGATGTTGCACCTCAGTAACTGTTAGCAGGACTGCACACTGAATAAAAGCCCGGGAGAAAAACTCTGGGATGGAAACATTTTTGATGGAAACCTGATTTTTCAAATAAAGGAAAGTTTAGTGAGCAGTGTGTTTCACAGAAAAAAACCCCCATATTTTCATCAAATATTTTTCTGCTGAAAACCTGAAATATTTAGGATTTTTTTCTTTTTTTAATGACAAGTCAGGATTGTTTTTTGAGGAAAGAAGGAAAGAAATCCAATCATTTGAGCTGTCACTGGAGCAAAAATAGCTATGGATTGAAAAGACAAAGCCATACTGAGAGTGCCAAGAAATGGAGATAGAAAGTGAAGTGAGAGGATGGAAAGTTTCTTACGAATTCTCAGTTTAATATTTTAATTCCTTAGACAGAGGGGCCAGATCTAGAGAGGCCCATGGCTCTCAGCATGGTGATGTGCAAGGAATTCCTAAACAGGAATGAACCAAGGCATGGTCTGGGCACTTGCTGGTCGTGGGTTTGTTACCTGGCCACCAACAACACAGTGGCTGACAGAAACACACTACAGTAGTACTTCAGGTCTCATGCACTGGACAAAACACAGGGATAGGGTTCCAAAAGGGAGGGAAATAAAGCCTCCATAAATTCAGCAATTTCCCAGGGTGTAAATCCAAGCAGGGGTTTCAGGAAGCAGAACGTGTGAAATAAGACAGGTGTCTGTCCCTGACTGAGGCAGTCTGGAAGTGTTTAGTGCATTCCATAAGTGCTGCCTCGTGTGCTTGAGAGAGCTGCTGGGAGAAGCAGGTATCCTGAGGGAAAAGCAGAGGGAAAACCAGTGCCCTGCTCCCAACAGCACAGAACCTCCTGGCAGGTCAGCGTGGTGCTTTGGGCCATAAAGGAGAAACATGAGTGAGACCATAAACTTCACTTTCATGGGGAGTCCAAGGAGTCCTGTGAAGTCAACAGGACTGTTTTGAGGATGAAGAATCACCCACATCAAATAAAAATTCAGGATTGGGCCATAAAGCATGCAAAATATATTGTATCATGAAATGCAAGTCAGCGCTGCAATGATACAGCCATTACTCATGTGTATGCTGGACATCCCTGCTCTAGGAGCAAACAAATCTTCCATGCTTGGAAGAGATTATTGAAAACAGAACCCCTGTGAAGGATAGCTGGAGCTGGACTTGGACAGCTTAGCTTCTTTCCACCTAAAAGATCTGGGAAGTTATTTGGGATAGCTGCTGTTCCTCTGTGGCCAGGCTCCCATGTAGCCTCGCCGCCCGATCCATGTGTGATGGCATGATCTGCTCTGGCCTTTGCAGGGGCTGTGTGATCAGGGCATGGCAGACAGCAGGAAGATGTGACAGAGTCCTAGACCAAGAATGACTCTCTGGTGTGCCAGGAATGGGACATTAAGCTATTTATTACTGAAGATTGGACAGTGAATCGAGAGCATTACTCCGGAGGTTTTAGTTGCGTACTAAGATTTCTGGGAGAAAGGAATATTTTTGTTAATTTCTATTCCTCTTATATCCAAAAGCCTCTGAGAAGAGATCCCCTAATGTTTTAGGCATTGTGAAATATGTATAAAAAGAGTTGCCACTGCACAGACCTTGCCTTCTATTTTAAGGCAGGCTACTGAAGCGAGAGTGGGTGAGACAGACTGTGAAAGGGGGGAGGAAGGGAAGGAGAAAGGTTAAATAGCAGTAGGAAACATGGCTAGAAAGGACTATTTGCACAACTGATGGTTCTGAGCTGTTAGATTATGCTGACAGTGTATTAATCATATGTTACAGCCATATGCACACACATTGGTAAATTTATATTTGTCTGCCTATAAATGAACATTAGATGTAAATATATGTAAATTATTGACTATTTTGCATCATGTTAATAGGATAAATATATTAAATATTTTAAATATAAAAATCTCTTCACATTATACCATCACAAGAAATTGCAAAAATATGAATGTGGGAGATGAGCTTATGGCCTGCTCCAACTCTAAAGACTAGGCTTGAAATCCCAGATTGTCCACAGACTCCTTCTGCAACTTAGCAAAAGCTAAGATTCTTAAAATATTCCTGTCTCTTTTTTCCATTACTTTCCTTCTTTTCCTTTTTTTTTTTCCCTTTTGCCATATGCTGCCCTGATGACACTGCCTCTGGGAGGGAGCGTTTGGCCAATTTCCTTGACAGTGCTGAAAAGTTCCTTTGCATCCACCTCTCCTGTCCTGTTGCTCCAACTCCAGCACTGCTCACTGTGGATGAATTCCTGCAGTGTTTTGTCTAACCACCTCTCATATCCCTTGTTGAAGGCTTGTGTGCTCAGCTTACATCCAGCCTCATCAGGATGTCTTTTTGATTTAAGCCCTTGTCTTCTCCCTGCTAGGTCTAATACCTCATCTGTTACCCACTGCTGGTTTCTGCATTGTTTCTTTATCCCAGGAATATGGTGTGCTGTGTCTGGGCTGACATCATCTCCCTCACACTGTGCCTCATTTGGTCCCTTTTTAGTCCTGGCATGCTGATAGTACCTCAAACTGGCTGTAAATTTCTGCTCTGGAGCTGTCACTGATATAAGCTGGGATAAACCTATTGCACGGAAAGAGCTTTTGCTTCGTGATGTGTTTTGTGGTTGTTTGTGTGTGTTTTTATGGGACATAACGTGACTATCAGAAGCCAGGTAAAGAAGAAGTGATGTGTAGCAGGAATTTGCTGGCACATGGTGAGAAGCAAGTCAGCTTCATCCAGAGAAGAGAGTGTTGGTGGAACTGTCCTGTCACCGACTCTAAGGCAAATGGATTCTGTCTCCAGCTCAAGATGAAATCTGTCCTTTCTCTTACTTTGCTCTTCCATCACCTCCATCTCCCATTTTTTCCTATATTCTTTATGGATAGAGTCTTACTGTGCTTCCCTTGTAGCCAATTAATAAAAATCACCACAACAGAAGCAGAATTGGCTGACATAAGAGAGATGCATGAGAGACAGCTGATGTATCTGCGCGAGTACCGGCCTTGATCCCACAGAGATGCCTGCATTAAAGTCAGGGAAAGATTCCAGTGCAGAAAGTTAACTGTGTGTGTCAGTCTGTGGCAGGCTGAGACCTTGAAACCTGCTCAGGCATCACGGCTGGGTACAGACATAAACTTGACACTTGCAATGTTTCACTTAGCTTTGACAACATGAGGTACTCGGGGGGCTGTTTTAAAAATAAATACAAACCATTTCCCTGTTAGTTCTATTACCCTTTCAAATGGGCTTGGAATATAGATTTCTTGGGTTTGATACTTTCCTAGGAAAAAATGGCTCAAATTAAAGGAGAAATTTTGAAAGAAACTTGGTCTGTTGTCACTGTCATATTGAGCCTTTTGGACCAACAGATGGAATCATATGGATGGATATGGAACAAAAGGAAGAATGAAGTAAGAAAAAAAAATGTTCCAAGAGCCGTTCTTAAAGATTTTCAGGGGCATAGGAAGTAGCACTTCCCTAACTTAAAAATGCATCAAAAGGGAAGAGTGGATCTTTACAACAGTGGCACATCCTCACATTTTCTAGGACAAGGTTACTGCTGGCTGGCTTGGGAAGAAAAAGCCTCACCAAAGCACAGATCACTCTTTTTTACTAAGTCATTATCAAAGCTCTTTGGAGCCAGGGCACTGGGCCACATCAGGCATGGCCAGGCTGTGGTCTTTCTCCATATATTCTCATTTACCTTACGTCCAAACAGAAAGTGCATTTTTTTCACATCCATGCAAGTCATGTTACTTGGAAAGAGCAAACACAGGCTCTAAATATAGTACTTCAATTTATATATTTTTGGGATGCTGTGCTCCAAATTTATTTGGTAGCAATGATGCCATATCAAATCTACTCAAAATTTAGCAGCAATTTTCAGATCCTGAATGTTGAGAAGAGCTGAGCAGACACAGCCTAACAGTTTCCATGAGAGCATTCCCATTCCCTTTTTATTTGCTTTCTACATCTACTGTGTTGAACATAGTTAACAGTGGGAACACTCAAAAAACCAGCTCTACAAAATCCTGAGCAAATGCAGGAGTAAATTCATGGTAAAGCAGATGCCGTCTCATATGCATTCTCACTCAAAAAAATTGACTCCTATTGTCCACCTAATCATGAAATATTTCATGAAAAATTATAAACTGGGACAAATAACTCTGGAAAACAGGCCAATCTTCATGTACTTCAGGTCCAAAAGGTTCTGGTCATGCCCACACGACGACAAGTTTTAGGCAAAGATGTAAACTTACCTATTTTAAGTACTATCGTACTCTAACCATGTATCCATGACTGGTTTTCTGTGCAACTCTTCAAGGTTGTTGCTGGTGGTACCAATCTTAATATCAAACCTTTGAGAACAGCACAGACTAATGTAATTTTTCCTTCTTAATGTCATAATGTCTCTAATGTGAGACTAATGTGAGAGAGGGAAACATCTTGCAACAGACAAGAAAACCTTTTGCAACCTGTGATCAGTGGATCTAACCAGAACGAAAACCAAAACAACCCACTTGGATTCCTGCCCATCACATACTTCCCTGAACAGTTTTGCTGTGAACATTTGTGACCACGAAAATGTTCCAGTGATTCATAGTGAGGAGCAAATGAATCCCAGAAAGCTGCAATCTATTCAGAGGCAATTAAATCCCATCGAGAGGCTTCAGAGGCTCAGTTATTCTGCCAATCTAGAGCTGTGCTGAGAGGGTTTTCATGACTTTCCTGCAGCACAGTGCACTCTGCCTGAACAGCACTTGCTCCACCTTGGTTGCGTCCAGCTTCTTCCGCAGCTTTTGCGTTTCTTGACTTTCTTGTTACTGGGGTGAATGACTGTCACAGGAGAGCACAGAGAGGGTTTAGGACATGAGTAAAGCCAGCAGGCAAAGATGGTAATGGGACAGTGCGAGCTACAGCAGGTTCTGCTGCATTTCTCTGTGTGTGGGAAGGGTAAGTGAGAGCTGGCAGCTGATCCATCCCTGTGTTTGTGAGGGACAAGTGTGCATCTCTTGTCCCAGCACTTCAGCTCAGTCATGGCTCTTGTTTTATGGCTCAGGATGGAGAGACCAGCTCCCACAACACAGGCAGCCGTGGATACTGCTGCTGGAATCTATGCCTACGGCACCAAGGAAGTCTTGGTACCACATCTGCAACCGATGGTGAAGGATTCGGAGGAGTGGGTGGATCTGTGGATCACTATTCTTTGTGATCCAGGATATCCAGACAGCATAACTCATCCATGCAAGTGCTGGCTACATGGAGTTAATAAAGTTGTGACCTATCCTTGTCCATCTTCATTCACCTGCCCATTCTGATCAATAATGCATATTGCTTTTTGCCTTCTCCTCCCCCATGAGAGGCAAAGCCGATAGAGCAGCATTCCTACAGGCACATCTATGTTTGCTGATGACGCAGAAGTCAGGAGGTTTGTCTGCCCTTGTGCAACCTTACCCTTGGATAAGGCCCCTCTGT
Source organism: Oreocharis arfaki (assembly GCA_013398015.1). Classification (NCBI taxonomy): domain Eukaryota; kingdom Metazoa; phylum Chordata; class Aves; order Passeriformes; family Paramythiidae; genus Oreocharis; species Oreocharis arfaki. The sequence continues at coordinate 582,353 of VZRR01010446.1, read as the reverse complement.
TCCTGCTGCTGAGTTCCATTCTCAGATGAAGATTGTTTAAGTCATAAAGTAGTGAGTGTCTTCAAGACGGGAGCAAATTAGAAGACATGTCAAGAGAACAACTACAACAGGAACTCTTAAATGCCAGGTCTTAAATCATTCTGGCAAATTGTCAGTGTGCTTATATTTCTGCCTCACTCCCCCAAGTTTGGTGATGGATGACCACTGATAGGAATAAGTTGGAACTCATGATTTGGCACCCGAGCCCAGCATTAACTAAATTACTCCCCTGCTGCCACAAGAAAAAAGCATTGGTTCTGATCCAGTTTAGGAATTTAAAGCAACCACAACAGAAAAATGAATACAGCACTGATTCCTAGCTCAAAGGAAGGTGTTGTTAGGATGTAGCACAGAATGTCAAGAGACTACTTTCCAACAGCAGACAGCCAATAGTGCTTTCTGCCCTGCTAAGGTGCATTAAAAATCCTCCTCCTGGGGTTTTATTTCTGGCAAGTTGTGTGTATTAAGGTATCCAAAACATTTGAACACTCTGGCTTCTCAACAAGGTATTTCACAGGTTGAGAATCTGTATTATTCCTCTGTAAGGCTGCGTTTGCCCTCTGTTTTACAGACCAGCAGAGATGAGGTAAGTTGCTAAAGAGCACATGGCAGGCAGGTGGCAGAACAGGAACTATTGCTTGGAAATGCCTCTTGCTCTTCTGTCTGCTGAGGAGTCAGACTACACTGACCCTAGTGAATGTAATGAGGGAGGGAGCGAGGGAGAGAGAGAGCACAAGAACTTCTCTCCTTTTATCACACCTTTGCATGCCCACGAGGGCCCTGACCTCTCCTACGCCGAGCCCTCTGCAAGGGGGCAGGTTCAGGAAGGATCAGGGTGAAATGTGAACTCACTATTTATCGCTCGGAGAGGTCAGACTGAGAGTCTGGACGTGAGGCAGAGGCATCTTGGATTTCTTCCAAGGCTGGAGTAGCTGCTTTGGTATGTGCTGCCCAGGATTTTGCAGGGCAAATTCTGATTCAGCTCTGTCTTATTAGAGGCTCTGCCTGAAATTTCTTTCATTCTCATCCATTCAGCTGAGAGCATTGAGGGCATCCTGACCACTAGGCAATATCCCTTTGGATGCTGCAATCCTTATAGTCAGGGCCTGCAGCAAGGCAGCTCTGCAGCCAACAGCAGCCATGCAGCTCTGCTGACACAGGTTTATAGCTCCGAAGGATCTGGCCTCGTATTTTGACTGTCACACACACAGCACAAGCAGCACTACTCTTCCCTATTTTCATCATCACCACCAAGATTTTGTTTAGGACTGTGGTTTACAAAGATCTTATTATAGAGAAATGAAAAGAAAACTCATCTAAAATCTGGTTACATTGAAAAATTCCAGCTGTCTTGCAATTCAATGCAGCTGTGCTATCTAGTATCTTTTTCTCTTCCTTTTGCATCTCTTTATGGAACATTAGCTTCTATAGAAAAATGCCTTTTTTTTTTTTTAAACATGGTGATTTTTTTTTTCCCCCCTCCCCTCTTCATTATTTGCTGCCTGTTATTTCCACCAATGAAACCTACAGACTCTGACAAGGAAAATGCAAAGATATTTTGAGACAGAGGAACAGCAATGAGGAAAAAAATAGCATTTGGGAAGAGTTTCTACTAGCAATCTCTTGACCGTGATTTTTTTTTTTTCCTTATACAAACTGTAATATGATGATATTATGCAACTGCCTTCACATATTAGAATCATTATGAGCTGTAGCTTTGTGATATCATACAGCAGGTGCTACAGTTTTTGCTTTTTCCCCAAAGCGACTACAAAATTACTTACGATTCCACTATGGAACAATCAACACTTTGTGGGGAGAAGTTTGTATTATTTTGTGATTGTGTTAGCGAGGAAAAAAAAATTAAATCTATCTTTCTGGGGAGTTTGCAGCATTCTCTGGGTGAAAACTAAACTGAATTAATTTGTAGCCAAATGCCTACGCCCTTAGCCAGGCAAAACTCTGATGGAACTGGAAGGACTTCAACCTTCACTCAGCTCTCTGCTTTCTCTTGTAGGGGTCTGTGCATCTCGCCTGAGGCTTGGATAGTGCAGAGCTCCGGGCAAAATTTAGTCCTGCAGCCAAGACTGAAAGGGACACTACAAGAGGAGGTCTTATATTTACCTCATCTTTAGGATAAAACCAAAACCAATGCGTTAATCAAAAAAAATTCTGCCTGTGTGAGGTGAGGCAGGTTCACAAGCAGGCAGATGTGGAGCCCAGCCAGAGCCCTCCGAGAGCCACCAGCCACCTCCAAACAGCACTCGGCTTTTATCTCCTCTCTGGAGAGACTCTGGGGCTTAGGAAAGCCTCACCTCTGGCCAGCTCAAGTTACTCCAACAGGAATAATTTCAGACGATTCCTGCTCCCAGAGGAAGAGAAAGCCACAGCCCAAGGTCTGCAGGTCTCAGTGCAAGGAAGACCAACAAGCTTACATGGAGTTCCATTTTCTCCCCAGAATTCCCTGCCAGTCCCCAGTGCTCACATGGCCCCTGGACTGCCAGCCCCAGAACTGCTTTATTTCCAACAGAAACAGGGCAGAGATTTAGTTATCAATTTTTATCCAGGGAATTGTAGACCCATGGTGGAAATCTGCCAGCCCCAGTCCCTCACCCCTTCAGTTTAAAACCTCAAAGACTTCAATTCTTTTCTCCCAAAAGCCCATGCTGTTGTCCTATCCACCCCAAATGTAATTAATATATTAAAAAGTACTTTTCCATGAAAAAAGCAAAATATGTCCATTGGGTTGTATTTTCTATGCCCTGAAGATAATTTGCTCTTATTTTATGAGCTCTCATTTTATTAGTACCAGACATTCCCTTTAGAAACTGAAAATATTTTAAATAGTTCTCCCTATAGTAAGGATAGCAGAAACACGGGAAAATCTATAGAGAAAGAAATATGAAAGTCCACAGAGGCAGGGTAACCAAATAATAACCAAATCTCTGGAATACTTTCTCCCCTTATGTGAACTCCTAAAGTGCAAATCACAACATTCGAAGCTCCAGAAAAGCAGAGCAGCTTTTGTTACATCTGAAAACAGAGATACAGACCAATTACACTCAGGAGAAAAATACCTTAACATCATTCCTTGCAGGAGGACCTCTTTGGGTGAGCCATACCACGCTTTCAGCAGGGGTCTCTTAAACACCAACCACAGCCGATCGCGGTTTCACAGCTGCAGGAAAACACTGGGATAATACTGTTTCCCAGCCTTGGTGTCACATTAAATCAGAAGCAAGGCCGTCGATCGCTGCTTTAGCCAGGAGTTTCCAGGCAGAGGCACTTTAGATCTGGCTCCCTGCAGCTACAAAGCAAAAGCACACAGAGAGCCTGCCAGGTGGTTTGTGCTCACCGGGCCAGCGGCTCCCCTGCTTTGGGTGATGAATTGATTTCAGGATCCCTCCACGTCTGAGGGACTACGTGGAGATTTCCAGCTGTTGCCAGAGTGAACAGCTGGGGACCACAGGGCACCTACTCAGCACAGCCTCGTGCCACGGTGATTGCTGACGGTCACAGTGGTGACCCTGGACAACCGGATGCTCTAAAACAAGCCCAACAGCCACAGCATTGCTCGCCATAATGACAAACTACGTGAAAAAACCACTTAAATTTGTAATCGCTCCATCACCCCAATACACAGCAGACCTGAAATCAAACCAGTAACACTGATGGGATGGTCCAGCAGCAAATCAATTGACATAAGAAACGTTCCGGGTCACGAGTACGAAATCCGCCGTTCAGATCGACACCTCATGTCGCCCTTGGCAGCGAGCGCTGTCCCCCGGGCACCTGGGCAGGTCCGGTTCCAGCACCCACCCTGCGGGATCGGGGATCCCCTCGCTCCCGAGCCGACTCCCACGATCCGCGGGGCGAATGAAGCCGCGTTTTTACCCGGCTGGACCCTCGCGTTAAGCGGCTGAGATCAGGCCTAAGGACCGCCAGGAGCCAGGCGCGGACAAACGCACTCGCGCAGCGAGAGGACGGACGGGAGCCCGTGCGGGCGGGCGGGCGACAGCCGCGACAGTCGCGACATCCGCGCGCTGCCCCTGCGCGGCCGGTAGATGGCGCTGGCGCACCGCGCAGCGCGCGCGGCCCCGCTGCCCCCGCGCTCCCG